>JANHZT010006398.1:17713-30305 GCA_032468215.1 Stegonotus admiraltiensis
ACAGCAAACATTATAAATAAACTCAATATATAACTTCCAGTCTCCCAGGTACCTAACCATCTTCTAAGATTATATATATTAGTAAAGGATAAATCAAGCCCTATGAAGAATGGTTAATGAAGCTGGATGGAAATATAATTGTATTTCTACAAATATCTTACCAGATTTCTATAAATATCTAAAAACATGTCATGTGCAAGAAGGGGAGAGCTGTTCTTTCTTGAACCAAGAAGAGGACAAAAACAAAAGAATAATTAAAAAAACCCTGATCCAGACTGAATAGCTGGACAACTTTCCTGATGGGAAGAGCAGTTAAGAAGTGAAAGTAAGAAATAAGAAGTCCGCCTAAAACAGCAGTGGTACCCCCCCTCCCCCTTTGGAGCTTCTGCAATAAGAAGGCAGTTGGAATAAATAAGGGTCCTTCCAGCTTTTTCAGGTAGTTCTCAACTTACGACTGGTCACTTAGTGACCATTCAAAGTTACAAACAACTTCCTATGGGCTACTTACAGCCCAGTTTCGAAGTTCCGATGGCTGACATCCTCCCTCATGGTGACATGATCATATTTTGGACACTTGGCAACCAGCCCGCATGTACAGCTGTTTGCAGCATCCTGTGTTCACATGACTACAATTTACGATGGCTTTTGGCTGGAAATCAGTGTTTCCAAAAAACCAACCCACCATGTTTGCTTAGTGACTGGGACTTTTGCTTAATGACAGCTGCAAAAAAAAAAAGTTGTAAAATTGGGTTCAGTTACATAGTGACCACTTAATGACTGGCGTGATTTATGACTGTAATTCCAGACTCAATTCCTGTCGTAAATCGAGGACTAAGGACTAAGATTCTAAGATTCTACCAATTTTCATCAGTCATGCTGGACACTTGTTATAATCTTGCAAAAATGATGACATCTGAAGAAGAAAAGCCTTAACTTCTAGCATGTTATGTTACCTGAATCTTTACTCAGCTGCTTTTAATTCACTGAAGTATGTATCTTGTTATGCCACTGAATACACATTTCAAGCAACAGAAAGCAATATGAAAGTCCCGCTTTTGACATGATATACGACAGGCCATTCATTGCTTGATATTGTAGACCACTCTTTACCATTCTAGTGGTTTGATGACATGCAATTACCAAAATTCCTAGATTTCATGCTTGTAGCCCCAGCCTGCCTGAAAACCATCAGATTGGCAAAAGCAAGCCCAGACTACTGATGTTCAGGATGCTACAGCCAGTGGATATTGGGATGACCTTAGAAATCATTTGGGGCTCTATGTAGAAAGCTGATGGGATGAAGAAAAGAAGCAAAAAGGATCTTGAAAACACGATGAGCTGATTTATTCTATTTTTTTTTTTTTACAAAACGCAAGCTGTGACTGGAAAAGAAGACAGTCTTACATTAACACTACTACCCAAATGTATCGGTTTCTTGAACGTTTAATTTAATTTATTTGATTTAGGCTGCCACCTGACTCCAAATAACTTTGGTTGGTTCCTACACGCATTCTTAGATTTCTCTGGTGCAATGCCCTCATTGTTGTAATCCTTTCTGATTATAGTGTCATGCAGGAAGATGAATTGAGGAAGGTCTAAACAAGAAGCAGTTCACTTGTCTGGAAAACTAAAACATATGGTTTCTAGTAAAGTAAGATTAAATTATTCTTACCTCATCATGTTGCCTATGGTGAGGGAAGTTTACACCAAAGCAAAGTCAGCCAGAAGCATCTTAAACTTTAAGATGCTTGGCAACTCAACTTCAAGCTATCTTTCAAGGTGTTGACCTAAATACTAGCATCTCATATGCAGGAAGATTATCTCAACAGTGTCTTTTTGCAGTTACTACCATATCGTTTATGTTTCTGTCCTGAGATTAAATCATAGGCATGTGATGTCAATGGGTCTGTATGTGTGTGTGTGCACTGTAAAATGAAGCCTTCTCTTTTTATCTCTTCTCTTCTAATTATGCTTTGTAAAAATACATTCTAAGCCAGGAGTCACCAACCTTTTGGACCAAGGGACCACTAACTTCATAATTTTAAATCCCGTGGACCACTAATATGATCTGCCTAATGACTGGCTGGGTGGGCATGGCTAGGTGGTCATGTGACTGGGTGGGTGTGGCCAACTTTATGTCACTCACATCGAGGGGTGTCTCGCTGGCCTCTACTCACCCCTCCCCTCCCAGCCACTCCTTGCTTGCCCGCCTGGGCTCCTTAGGGCCCCAACAGGAAGCAGTTATTGGAGCTAAGCAGCCACGATGAGAAAGAGTTGGCAAAACAGCTAAGTTCAAATTGGATCTGGCCAAGAAGGGGGCTCAGCAGAAGCATCTCACTGAGGACTGGGAGCATAGGCTTTCCAAGCAGAGACAAGACATGTGGGAGTGCAAGGCCAGGTACTGATGCCTGGAGGCTCAGCGGGCTGAGATGGTCAGCCATTTCCAGGGCGTGATGCAGTCCCACTGGAACAAGGCCCTCCAGCTCTTTGCCACCAGCAGCACTTCCCTCCAGCCTTCGCCCAAAGCCCCACACCAGGAGGCTGAAGCAGACCCCAAGTTGGAATTTCTGCCCCCCTCCGACCTGCACAAATGTTCATTGCACGTATCTGGCCCGGGGCCATAGTCTGAGGACCCCTGATTTAGTGCAATATTTTTCTGCGGACCTCCAAAATTTTCTTACGGACCACCAGTGGTCCACGGACCACCAGTTGGTGACCACTGTTCTAAGCTACTGAACAAATGAAATCAATAAAAGAAGGAAGGTTGGGAGTGTGAAATGACTTTTGAAGAGATATTTGCTTTTGTATTTTAAACATCACTCTCTATAAAAATGTCCTCGATAATACAGGGTACTGGATGGGCATCCTGCTTCTTTTGATGCAAATGAATTACAATGAAGCAGTTATAATTCAAGTAAGACCATATTTTCCCAATCTTGGATTTCCAAGATATGGATTCATTTAATGCATTATTAATAATAACTGTTCCTCGCCATACCTCTTGTGACTGCTGAATTATTTACCGTGAGGAGAACTTTTGCAAATTTTGTAGATTTCTGTTAGGGTATTTATCAGTAGATAAATAAACACAAATATGCACATACACGTTTACATGGAATAAGTAAATAAATAAATAAATAATAAATAAATAAATAAATAAATAAATAAATAAATAAATATTAAAAGCAATGTTATACAGAGATGGTAAATGGCCTGTACCATTGATTTATTATTTATTTATACCATTTATTTCTTGCCTTTATAATTTTTATAAATAACTCAAGGTGGTGAATATCACTGGTACAGCTTCCTCTTTCTATTTTCCCCACAAGGACAACCCTGTTGAGGGGAGGGGAGAGAGAGTAATTGGCCCAGTCACCTAGCTGGTTTTCATGCCTAAGGTGTGATGATTTAACTTCTATAGGAAGAATATTCTTTCTAAGATTATTCCAGTTGTACTACACATACACACACAACCTGAAACCCTAAAACTACATTTTTCATTTAAAAATATTCTACTTTTCTATGGGTGAACGTAACTATAATTAATTCATGACGTAAACTTTTAAGTTAACTGCTTCAAATAACTTTAGGGATTTTATAACTATAGTAAACTGTTGATAATATATTTCTTGACATTTGTAGCAGAAAATAAATTCACACCTTGTATTGCCTGAATTAAACCTAATTGATTTGGCTCACAGGAGGAATTACGTATGGGAGTCTCACTTTGAAAATTTATGGAGACCTGGGCTACACCTGCATGCAAACAAAATGAGAAAACAGAGGTTGGGAGAATAGATTTTGCTGTTTAATATCAGCCTTCATTTTGGAAAGATCTCCAAACAGAAAACTAATTGAACAGGAAACAGAACCGCTATCCCTGATGAGCAATTATTCATTGAAGTGATTTGTTTAAAAATCTATAAACATTCACAGTTGGTATTCTTGCCTTTTTATGGCATATTATAGCTTTCTTACCGCCTCATCCTGTTCTCTCTGTTCTCCAATTCTAAGAGACCTGAATGCCTTGAATAATTGAGATGATCTTCAATGGATTTCAAATATTACTATAAGTGGAATCAGATTTATATTCATATGTTCTATTACATAGGAATTGATCTGCTTGTTTTTACAGTGGCATCAGAAGGATATTATATATATCAAGATATCATGATAAGCAAATAAATGACTGATTTTACCATAATAGAGTTTGTGAGCAGATAGTCAATCCATAGATTAATCTGGGGATTTAGTCCACAGATTGGCATTCAGTAAATTCACCTTTTAGAATTAGGGTTTTTCTATTGGCAAGACCTGAGACTGAGTCTCTTTATCCAAGGTAAATGGTAATTTGTTGGAGGTAGTTAGAAATAGTTTCATTTGAAAGTTCAAACCTCTTTTATATTAATTGATTCACATTGATGCACAGAACATGAAGACATGTCTGGCTGGAGTAATATGGAAAGTGAAAGCCAACATAACTGGGAAATCTACAGCCTTTCAGATATCTGTGGAGATTCTCAGTCATTCAGGTTATGGTTGTTCCAAAGGTGCTTTTTCAAGAGGCAACTCGGTTTTTGTTTTTCCTTTGAAGACATTTTGCTTTTCATCCAAGAAGCTTCTTCAGCTCTCATTGGATGGTGGGGAATGGAAGAGTTTATATTACTTGAAAACAGTTGGTCATTTGCATTCTTTTAGAGAGTTGTTGAGGCCGCTCCTTCCAGCAGCTGCTTCTTGGCTTGTCAATTTAAAGCGACGGCATCTTTTTTTTTCTTCCCCTTCTTCCTTCTTCTTTGCCAAGTGATCTCCTGACTGAGAAGCGAGTCCTGATTTTTTCCTTCTAGCTGATCAGCTGGGACGCTTCTTGGCTTCTCAATTTAAAGCGATGGTGTCTTGTTTTTCCCCCTTCTTCTTTGTCAAGTGAGCCCTGATTTTTTCTTTCTAGCCGATCAGCTGAGAGTTGGGAGGCAGCAAATAGATTGGGAGCGGGGCCAGGCAGAGGTGGCATTTACTAGTTCTCTGAACTACTCAAAATTTCCACTACTGGTTCACAAGAACCGAGGAGAACCGGTAGCAACCCACCACTGCTGTGAAGGGACACAGAGCAGAAAACATCTTACAGAAAGCACAGCTCCACAACAGAAGTTCCAAGAAGGCTCCACACCCATTTGCACTATTCAGGTGACTCTGAGGACACAGACAAATTCTCAAGTGTCCTCAATGACTGTCTAAAAGAATGCAAATGACCAGCTAGTCTGCAAGAAATATACCGTAAATCCTTCCATTCCCTACCATCCAGTCAGAGCTGAAGAATCTTCTTTGATGAGAAGCGAAACATCTTCAAAGAAAAACAAGTAAGTCCAGTTACCTCTTGCAAAAGCACCTTTGGGACAGCCTTTCAGATAGATTGCGACTATGGAAATTAATTCTATATACTTTCTCCAATTTTTCTTGGGTTCCAATTGCTTTCACTGGACTGCACTATTGGTGAAAGCAAAGTGCTTATGAATTTTGTTTTTCACACCTTGGTGTATGTACAGCGGAAAGAACAACAACAAAACTAAACTAAACTAAACTAAAAACCAACAACAGAATCCCTGTTCTATATGTGCTACCAGATTTGGACTGCAAAAATCCAGACAGCCAGAAGGTGGCAGCAAAGAATTAGAGTTTTATGCATGTTTTTACTGCTATCTAGTGGTGATCCAGTTTTTACAACTCAGATATCATTTCCAAAAAAATTGAGAACAATTTAAAATACACATTGAGTGGGAAAGGAAGACAGTATAAGGTCTTCTTCCAATATTTGTAAAGCACACTCTTTTTCTCAACTTTTTATGGTGGTTTGGCCAATTTTGCTCCTATAAAATGCAATGGAGGCCGGGTCCTTATTATTATTCTTGTTCTTCCTGTCATTATTTGCCCTGACAATTATTCCATTACTCAACTGTCTCCCATGGCTGCATGTGCTGAGTGCAAGTACAAATAAAAAAGCCAAGTAAATTCATATAGCTAAAAGACAAGCAACCAATTTACATACTCCTTGGCCACCTTGTAACCAAGATACACTCAGCACTGTAGCCATGAGAAGTTCAGCAAATTTCTCCAGCACATCACTCAAAAGTAAAGGCTCTTTTCCAAGTTCACAGCAAGATTCATTCCTGTGCTGCTGGGTGGTATTAGATGGAAAAAATGCATGCATGATCCCAACAGCCATCTCTCTTTTTGCAGTGCTCCCTAGAATAAAAACATGATGACTCCTGAAAATGCTATGAAAAGAATAATGACGTGTTAATAAGAGCTCTGGTGGGAAAAACTAAAGATCTCAGCCACCTTACATTTTCAAAAGTGAGCATACACACACACACACACACACACACACACACACACACACACTCACTCACTCTGGAGGGCATCTGGGAGCAAGAATCTCAAATCCACTCCCAACAAGGTCCATGGGAAAAAAATTTTTTGCACCTTATATGGAAAAAAGCTGTTTAACTCTCAGTTAGTGAGGCGTATAGACTGGAACCATGCCACAGTTCCCATAGTGCTATTAAAAACAGAAAAAAGTGGGGTGCTGGTGAGCTTGTTGCCCACTCAGTAATTATAAATCAATCTTTCAAGGAGAAGAGCATCAAGATATTAAGAAAAATGTCATGGAACTGCATCTGATTGAATCATACTTTCCTTATATTTCTAATAGACCTCCTTAAAACATTTTAGGCTATTTTATTCATGACTCCCAAACTAAATAATTTATAATTTGATACTGTCTGATCCTTGATTTGCAGGGAAGAGGAAAGACTCAGACTGGGGATCTTCAGCATGCAAACTTTGTGCTGTTTAGAGTAATGGCATTTTCCTTCTGTGGCAATTTCACTTTGTGGTCCTATGGAATTCTTCCTGTCAGCCTCCTTTTTCCATGCGAATTTAGCATCCACATGAAATGGGTAGTTTCATCAATAGGACATGCAGCCTACTTGTTTTTGCAAGAAGACGAAGCTATGCCTGGCTCCTGGAATAGACTGAAGGAAGCTCAAAGAGTTGACCCAGACAAGAAAAAAACTATCACTGTTAGTTATTCAGACTAGATGAGCAACATTCAAACTATTTCTGAAGCAACTGCACTGCCATGAAGAATCAACGTCACCTCTTTGAGAACAACTTTGAAAACCTGATCACAGCCATTAGCAGCTGAAAAAGGCTTTACGGTGTGATGTGACTTTTAACAATTTAGGCTGGTAATCCACATTCCTCCTTTCTGGATATTGGCTGCAGCACTTCTGGATCTTTTGATGACTATTTGGATCATTCCTAGAATGGCCCAAAACAGAGTTGACAACAACTGGTATAGAATGATGACTTTGGCAATGTTATCAAGACTGCTGGCTTGATTTGAAGGGCTACAAAGCAAGTAACAGATTGGGAACATGGCACCATCCTTCCATTTACCCCAAAATCATTTTCAGAATCTTCACATGTACTGTATATTTTTTTTAAGTGTATGGTTTTTCAATTTGCTTTCAATACTAAGCCTTCAGTACAGAGGTTTTTAAAGTCTCTGTTCTTGTAATCATTTAAACAGCTTTCTTTTCTTGGCTGGCTGGCTGGATAGATGCATTGCATCAATATTACATAATGTATTCTTATATTTTATCAACCTTTTCTTTTAACTCTAAGAATGAGATGGGGCAGTACCTAAATTTGATAAATTGGTTTTTAAAAAAGACTACTTTTATTGTGCTGACTTTGCTTTTTCTTTCTGTCTTCAGGGTTTGTTTTTTTTTTTTACTGGAGTTTAAAAGTCTTACATATTTTTATTCTGAGGATTATTTTTTTAATGATGCCTAGAAAACCGATTGATAAATTTGCACATCCAAACAATCAATAAATGAGCAAATTAACAAAACCCTCCTGGTTTTTATTATATACTAGTATCTGAGAACCAGATAGTGTTCATAAACCCAACAATATGAGCAAAAGTGTGATGCATTGGTTTAGAGCAGTGGCCCCCAATCTTTGTGGCTTGGGTGCCCAGGGAGGGAGGGGAGAACCGGCGCAGTATGCACGTGCATCCGCAGCTCAACTTCAATGCGAGCAGCGGGCTCGTATGAATGCGCATGTGTATGCAGCTCAACTTATGCAAGTTGAGCTGTGCACACATGTGCATGGGTGCTGGTCTGCTGTTTGTGCAAATCAAGCTCATGCGCATGTGTGCATATGGACCTCCTGCTTGCAGGACCCACTTCCGAATAGGCCTCGGCCTGGGGGTGGGCCATAGCCTGGGGTTTGGGGACCCCTGGTTTAGAGTATAGAATGGGTATAAATGGGTATAAAGATTGAAATCGTTAGCCCAGGAAACTCACTAATTTATTCCAAGGTTTGTTGTGAGGTTAAAAATGTGACAATCCTGCATCTTTTTTCCCCCTAAGCTTTCTTGCAGAACAAACTTGTTAAATTAGCTGAAGTATTCTTATAACCCAAATCTCTTAAGAAAAAGGAAAATCCCTTATCTCTTTGGACAGAAAGTCACAGCAACAACAGGGCTTTGGGAAGAACATTTTATTGCTAAGCATATTCTTGAACAAAAAGGCAATTATGAAAAGAAAAGAACTGGGGGAAAAAGGAAAGGATGGAGAGAAGAAAGGAAACAAAAGTGAGAGATAACAGCACAATAACGTTAACAAAAATCTTCACAGTTCTGTTCAGAAAATAATAGTGAAATGAGAGAAGCTTCCGGACAGAAATGCACATGTTCCCCAAAATCTGTCCCAAACAAACAGAGAGAAGAAAAGAAAAGTGGGTTTTCCTAAAGAAAAAGAAAAAAGCAGAAAATCATTTCACAAGACTCCAAGAACAGCAGCAATCTTTTACAGACATCAAGATATAATCAACTCCATATATGTTTGGCCAGTGAGGCTGTTGAAAGTCATTCTCTCACATCTTTTAAAAACCAGTCTTTCTCTTTCTTTCTTTCTTTCTTACTCTGTTGTAGTGTAAAAAATAAAATAAAAATTAAACCAAAGAAAACAAAACAAACCTCACACACACCAAAAAGATTTGTTAGCCAGGTAAGCCTCTTCTCAAAGCATATGAGAAGGCTGCCTTCTTTTTATTGTTCCCATGTGCGTGTGTGCATTAGATAACACGTCTTCAAAGATTCATGCGACTTATAAACACCAGCAAGAGTAGATTTCTAAACCTAAACAGCTGATTAGATTTCATCTGTACACAGGAAAATTGTACATTTTTTTTTAATTTGCCAGAGTCCTCTAAGTTATGTGTTTTCCCTGTTTCTATCAATCTCACTGTCTTTCTTGTTTGTTTTTATTTATTATTGTTATTTTTTGCACATGATATTTGTGGCCAGAAAACACCAGTTGATTATTTTTACTGTACAGTAAGTTGCTCTTTAAAAAAAATGGAAGAGATTTAAAAAAAGAAAAAGAAACAATCCAACAATTAAGTACACTGAATATAATCAACAACTCAATGAAATCTCAGAGCATTTTATGTACATTAGGGTACCCATCTAGAAATTACACCAGCCAAAAAAGAAATTGTAGTAAAATATGTAAACAAAAAATTATTCTTATCTGAAAATTGTTTTTCTTTTTGACACAGGTAACTGTGACAAGGTTAAAATGCACACTCTGTTCACATTTTTAAAGTTTAGATTTTTGCTGTTTTGTAAAAACATTTTTTCTTTACAACAGTCTCATTTCATATTAAGATTTTAACAGCATTTCAGTTCCAGTCATCCCATCAAACATACCATGATAAATATATCTGTGTCTGTATATATATATATATTTATATTTATTTATTTATATATATATTATACTATTAATAAGCTCCTTTATTTTTTCTGTGTGTCATAAGGACTTTTTAAATTTATCTTCTTTCATATAAAAGTCAAGGGATAGGGAGCATAGGGCAAATGGAAGGACAGCGAATCAGAAATGTCAATCTACAAAATTAAATTGTTACATATGAAACATACCATCATGGTTTTGTTTTGTTTTTAAAGCACAGTCCCTATTTTGAATTCCTCCGTGACATTTTTTGGCTTGTGTGACATGTGTTTTTGTCACAAGACAAACTCCATAATCTTTCTAAAGACTTTATTCAGTTGATCACTACTCTTTGCATTCATACAATGTCTTCAGCCAAAGAACCAGACAACGGCTCCCTTATTTTTGCTTGGACTATTCAATTGGAAATAACTACATTTGGTTTGATTTTGATACTGTTGTTTTTTCCCCATAGTTGAGCAAATGGTAGTCAGACATGGCTAGGGGTTTCTAGTCAAAGAAGAAACTGTTATCCTCTTATGACTTTGCTTACAAATAACTAGAGCCAGTATCTGGGATTGTCCAATTTCCCATGACCATAATTTTCGGCATGATCACCATCACTGCCTCTTCCTCACCTTTCTTTTTTATGTTAACAACTTACTGCAGACAACAGATTCAAGAGACAACACAACCTGATATGTAGAGCAAACACTGTGGATAGAACTTGAGTTCATATATGGCAACAGTCTTTATTTAGTATATTTTCCCCAAGATTTCTTCTTGACTTATGTCCTGGCTCATTCTCCCAAAACCTCTCACAGAAAATGAAAAAAACTCAGACAAAAAATATAATGAAAACCCCAAACCATTTTTTATTATTAGTATTACTATTTCTTTCCCCCTCACATCTTGAAAAATGATACTCAGGCTGGACATGGCCAGATCAGTTGTTCTGTTTTGTTTCTAACATTTCCACTTTTTTTCTTTTTCTGGTTTTTTTTGTTATTTTTTAAAATAATAAACTGAAAAAAAATAGAGTACAGTCAAAGATTGTGAACATCATTTAAAGACTCACTTGGCGATACGAAACAAGTAAGCCGTGAAGTCTTCTGCCCTTGCAGAACAGTTCAGCTGAGGAGGAACTCGGAAGGCTTTTAAGTCTGCCAACATGGATATGCTGGGGAGGCCTTCTTCTGAACACTATATGTGCTTTATAATACAGGAGGGCAGAGTTTGGGGACTCCAAGCAGTGATTTGAAAACTTAGCAGTCAACGACTGAAATGTTTATGCTCAACATTGGTCTCAAACCGCAGACGGTTTCTCCCAATCTCGTTGGCTGCAACAGTTTTGGTTCAGTTATAGCTCATTCAATATTTATATATTTATATATAAATATTTTGTTTGCTAGTTTTTACACATAATATTCTTTGTCCTTGTTTTTCTGTTTCTTGTGGCCGCTCTTTGAACTCTGCTGCTTCTCCTTCATGAGCGTGCCATTGCTCTGGGCTGAGTTGCTGATGTAGTTACGCGTCTCATCCACCTGATAGGACCCTTCGTCCCTGTTCCTGTACTTGTACATGGCATACAGGAGGATCAGGATGCAGAGGGCAGCAGCAGCTACAATGCCGACGACCATTCCCGTTGTGCTGCTCGACTCACGGACCACCTCTGAGGCCCCCGGAACCCGTCTGATTCCTGGCTCCGTGGGGTTTGCTGTGGGCACATTACGGAACATGGGGGAAGTTATTAGCGGGCTCTTCAGTTTTGTGCTGTCTAGCTCATAGGCAGTGGGCAACGGAAGCAAGACTATATCAGGCTGGGGTTTGAGGTCACGGTTATTCATGTTGCCAGCTGGCAATTTGGGCACCATCCCAGTCGAGGACGAAGCTGTGGAGCGGATCAGCTCAGGGGACAAAGCTGTGATAGTAGTCCTACCAGTTTCGGAGACTTTGTTAGGTCTAAAGTCCTTGGCTTCCCACTTGGGTGCGTGTGCTTTGTAGCCACCTTCGAAGATTGAAGTGGAAAGACTTTTATCTGTTACCAAGGAGAAGGTGGTGTAAAAATCTTCATCATCAGTAGGGGGTAGGTTAGAGTCAAAAGTTTCCCCTGAGCCATACCCAGATATCACCAAGCCATCATCATCACAACCATCGCTGCCTTGGTCCGACAAGCAAGGTAACCCCGCCTCAGAGGTCATGGACAGGGAATCTTTGGTGGTCTCAATAATGGTGAGGAGGGGACGGAAGGTAGTGGGGAGTGTAATGAAAGGTGCACGAGTAGTAATAGGAGGGATATCTAAAGGGTCTTCTACAAGAAGAGGGATAACTAATTCACCTCCTGGACAGAAGAAAAGAAAAAAGGAAAAGGTTAGTTCATCTTGAATGCAATGCAAGATGTGATATTCACCTCACCTGTCTCAAAACCTGAGTGTATAAAACTGCACATGTATGCAGGCAGCTGCATGAAACTAGCAGTTTCTCTCTCAACAAGGCTCTACATTTTCGTAAGTCTACTCCCCTCCCACAATATTTGGATGCAGTTTCCCTCCCTTTCAACTTTTCAAAGACAGGATGTATTTAATTTGGTTGTTGAAGATACTCTCAGACTGACTTGCCAAATTCTAACATCATACATTTCTTCTGTTCAATGTAAACAGGATGGCAGGGCTGAGGATTTCGGACGATATCTGTATGACAAAATCGCTCAGATTTGGGAGGATCTGGACTCTGACTGGGTAGATTCGGGCGAGATGGCGGGGACTAGTCTTGAGAATGTTATCTGGGAGGAA
>JANHZT010006398.1:50709-73403 GCA_032468215.1 Stegonotus admiraltiensis
GTGGTGTAGGGTTTCCTGCATAAGCAGGGGGTTGGACTAGAAGACCTCCAAGGTCCCTTCCAACTCTGTTATTCTATACCTGAGAAATGAATAACCAGAAAGGCTGCAGACCAATGAAGAAGTAATTATGCAATGAAAATCAGAATACTCAAACAAACTTTGGCGATTTCAAACATAAAAAAAGGGCAAGTCTTTGGCTTCACAGTTGTGTTTGCCATTTTGATTTTCCCGACACACACCCTCCCTGCAGCTGCTCCTGCTCTCTACTATTCCATCCAGTTCATTACACTTCTTAGATTTCATTTTATTTGGAAGCTGTTCTTTTCCGTCAGATTAAATAGAAAAGGCTGAAAAGGAAATGACATTCTTTGTGTTTTTATACCAAGATAGGTGGTATAGAGGGATTTTTGTGAGTTTAGGAGAGCACTGCAGTTCTCTTAATGTACAAATAAACCTAGAATAATAGTAATAATAATATTATAATAAAACATTGACTATGCCCAAAAAAAGCCATATACAAGTGGTCCTCAGCTTACAACAGTTTGTTTAGTGACCATTCAAAGTTACAAGGGCATTGAAAAAGTGACTATGACCGTTTTTCACACCTATGACCATTGCAACATGGTCACATGATCAAAATAATAATAATAATAATAATAATAATTTTATTTATATACCGCCCTTCTCCCGAAGGACTCAGATGCTTAGCAAGTAATTCATATTTATGATGGTTGCCATTTCCAGGGTCATGTGACTTCCTTTTGCGACCTTCTGACAAACAAAGTCAGATTCACTTAACAACCGTGTTACTAACTTACCTTCACTGGTTCACTTAACAACTGCAAGAAATGTCATAAAATGGGGCAAAATTCATTTACAAATGTCTCACTTAACAACAGAAATTTTGCGCTCAATTGTAGTCATAAGTCAAGGACTATCTATATATTTATTTTTTTTAAAAATAAGCACCTATGAAATTAGCAATAGCACTTAGACTTATATACCGCTTCACAGTGCTTTTACAGCCCTCTCTAAGTGGTTTACAAAGTCAGCATATTGCCCCCAACAGTTTGGGTCCTCATGTTACCCACCTCGGAAGGATGGAAGGATGAGTCAACCTTGAGCCTGGTGAGAGTCAAACTGTCAAATCAAAGGCAGCTGGCAGTCAGCAGAAGTAGCCTGCAGTACTGCACTCTAACCACTGCACCACCGAGGCTCATTTTAGAAGACAAGAATGGAGGTATTTTAAATAAATGGTTTAAAGAGGAGAATCATTAGAACTTCTCTCGTCTCTTTTTCTCCTGCTAAACCATTTCACCTTCCTTTCCATTGTTTGAGCTATTTTGGCAAACAAAAGTTTGGGAATGCATTTGGTCTGGCATAGGAAATAATCTAACTCCCCCTACCTAAATCAAATAGGCTCCGACTCAACCCTTCCAAGACTGAGTGGCTGTGGATGCCAGCGTCCCGGTATAGCCAGTTGGTGCCATCGCTGGCTATTGGGGGCGAGTCATTGGCCCCCACGGAGAGGGCTCGCAACTTGGGTGTCCTCCTGGATTCACGGCTGTCTTTAGAAGAGCATATGACAGCCGTGGCCAGGGAGGCTTTTTATCAGGTTCGCCTGATATGCCAGTTGCATCCCTTTCTGGACCGGGACGCCTTACGTATGGTCACCCATGCCCTTGTCACATCTCGCCTGGACTACTGTAATGGGGCTCCCCTTGAGGAGCACCCGGAGGCTCCAGCTGGTCCAGAATGCAGCGGTGCGGGTGGTGATGGGAGCAACGTGGCACTCCCATGTAACACCTCTCCTGCACGAGCTGCACTGGCTCCTGGTGGTCTTCCGGGTGCGCTTCAAGGTATTGGTTACCATCTTTAAAGCACTCCATGGCTTAGGGCCTGGGTACTTACGGGACCGCCTTCTACCACCGATAGCCTCCCACCGACCAGTACGCTCCTACAGAGAGGGGCTCCTCAGGGTGCCGTAGGTCGAACAATGTCGACTGGTGACCCCCAGAGGGAGAGCCTTCTCTGTGGGGGCACCTGCCCTTTGGAATAAGCTGCCCCCGGCATTACGACAGATCCCTGACCTCCACACCTTTCACCGAGCTTTGAAGACACTTTTATTCCAACAAGCCAGGCTGGCCTAACTTTTTAAACTTTTTACTAAATTTTCAATTTTAAAGTTAAATTTGTCTATTTTAAATTATATTTGAAATTTTATAATGTTATTGTTCCAAATTTGGGTTTTAAAGTATTGGCCAATGTGATTTAATTCATCTTAATTGCTGTTAAGTTTTGTATTGTTATGTTTTTATTTGATGGCTGTTCACTGCCCTGAGTCCTTCAGGAGAAGGGCGGTATATAAATTTAATTAATTAATTAATTAATTAATATTATTATTATTAATAATAATAATAATAATAAAAGCACTGCAATCAGGAGCTATTAGGTGATGAGCAAAATCTTTCTTTCCAGGTAATATTGGAAGTCATATACAGATTTACTATCAGCACAATTTTAAAAAGAAATTGTCTTTTATAAAAGTGATCAAATTAACTACACTTTTGACTGACAGCTTAAAAGTAACTGTGTGTAATGTGACAATGAGTAGTGCAACAGCAGGAAACTGTCACTGTCAGTTACAAAATGGTAAAGTATCCATTTGCAATAAATCCAGCAATGTTAGCCAACGCACAGATTAATATTTGAATTAAATGTGCAACAACTACTTTTTGTACCTGTTCTCTCTGTTCAGCAATTGCATGGAACTATTTGGTGATCTGAGTTATATCACAGTGAATTTTCTTAGATTAAGTTCTCCGCTTCTGTTGGTTAAGTAAAAATTATGCCTTTATTTATTTATTCAGCCTCCCACTCAACGAATAACAACAAAAAGAATTAAATAATAATAAAACATAATGTTAATCCTATTGATAGCCTTATTTGAAGCTTCTCATGCAGTAAATTGCAGTATTTCATACTATTATGCTTGTATCCAATCCAAGTTAAGAAGAACCCAAACAAGAATTGGCTAAACTTAATTTAATTGCAGATCTCAGATTATTCAATTTCAAGATATTCTAATTGTTGACAGAGCAATTTTGGAAAGAAAGCCTACCTTTTTTTCCTCTATTATAGAATTTTTATAATTATCCTCCTTCCTCTGATCTTATTTATTTATTTGATTTGATTTGATTTTTATACCACCCTTCTCCAAAAGGACTCAGGGCGGTGAATCTTGTACATTTATTACATTTTCTGGTCATGAAAATGATGCTGATCATTTTATCAACCCAACTAACCAACTGTGCTTTCAAAATCTCTCTTTCAAATCTCTCTATGAATTCAAGGCGTTTCTTTTAATAATAAGATCCAAAGTATATGATAAGTGTTGGAATATTTTTCTTTTCTTTGCAAATATGTGTTATACTTTTCTACTATGTATTGTATCTATAGTCACATATAGTTAATTTACTATAGTGGAAGGGGAGGTTCTGTCTCCAATTCAATCCTAGCAAGACAGACAGGCTGTGGGTGTTTGGGCCACCCAGGTCTGGGCATGTCCCCATTCAAGAGTTGTGTACAAACTGGGGAATGGGTTGGTTTCACAGCTCCTGTTCAATGAGAAGGTGGCAGTTGTGCCCAAGGAAGCCTTTATCTGGTATGCCATTGTGCCCCTTCCTAAATTGGGAAGCCCATCACACATTCAATCAGTGTTGTCAGCTTACAACTTGGTTATTGAAATGAGGTCTACATGGGCCTCCTCTTGAAGATCATTCAGAAGTTTCAACTTCTTCACTGTTTATAGTAAACAGTGATGTACATGCTTCAGTATGTCATGTAACATCTGTGCTCTGTGAGTTTGCTTCTGGGTGTGATTCATGTTGCTGTTACCTATAATGTCTCACATAGCATAGGATCAGCTACTTGAGGGATCACCTATCTCCTTTACTATCTGTCTGGCTGCTTTAATCCAGCAGGCTTGACATGCTCTGGGTTCCTTCCATTAAACAATATCACCTATCAGACCTAGAAGTCTGCCTTGTCTGTTGCAGCACTTGCCCTTTGGAATGAGGTTTAATTGAGTTCTTATTTTACTGGCATTTCAGAGAGGCTGTTTGTCCAGGCCTTCGACTAGGATGGATGTAATCATTACAAGAAGTGTATGTTTGTTGCTGCTCAGTTTTGCCATCTTTATTTTTTTTCCTATTGTTGCATTGTTTTTGCTGTTTTGCAGTTCTCATGAGTTGGGGAGTGTACCTACTGAAATAAATAAACAGGCAGATAAAAGGGGAAAAACCTGTCAAAAATGTTTTTTTTTTCATGGAAAATGTCTTTTTAAAAAACCAAAAAACAAACAAACCCTGCTTTTCTTTCTTGTGTGTGCCTTCAATTTCTGGCCGCTCCCTGGGCAAGTCCTGAGTTTTCTTGGCAACATTTTCAAAAGTGGTTTGCCATTACCTGCTTCCTAGGGCTAGTAGAAAGTGAGTGGCTCAAGTTCACCCAGCTGGTTTTGTGCCTATGGCACAACTACAATTCACAGTCTCCTGGTTTTTAGCCTGGTGCCTTTACTTCTACATCAAACTGTGACTTATTTAGTTGTTATCTTATTTATTGCTTTCTTGCTTGGTTGTTCTTATTTTTTTCTCTTGACTGCAAGTTACCTAGCATTACATTGCATCCTCTTTTATTTTCCTATCCTAATTTTGTTAACACAATTAGCGCAATTGTCAAAAGTTAGCACTATTCCTTGCCATTCTGAGATGGTAAGCATGGAAAAACTATGGTATAAGTCCTAAAATCCTGAACTTTATTAAAATCAAAATGAGAACATATAAAATTGTTACCAACATGCAAAATAAAAAGGAAAAAAAATCAGAAAAAAAGGAACTTCTGGCCATATCTGTATATATAATACAACTTTTCTCACATTGCTTTGCGCTTCTGATCACTGCAGACCTTCCCAGCAATAACTGCCTGCCCCAAATAATTGTAGTAATATATGCACACCTGTACATATTTTCCCTGATATGCATATTTCTCATCAATTTTCAAAATACAGTTCCTATTAAATTCATTTTTTTTGTATTCATCATTTTGAGTTTGAGAAAAATGTGGGAAAGTTGCCAGTCTTGATATATATGAATATGTTCTCTCTGCATATACATTTGTAACAGCAAACTAATTAGATCTGCATTAAGAATCAAATGAATTTATCACCTATCTAGAACTGCTCTCTCACTGAGTTTAATTGTATTTATTTTCATTATTTTAAATTTCATAGCATCCTATATTTATTATTCCCAGATGAGTAATTAATAAATTCTGAAAGAAATAGTTTTATTATGTGCAACAATTTTGCCAAAATGCTAGTGCTATGTAAATTTCCTTTAACCAAATACCTAAAAAGGACGAAAGCTATCTTACTGGAATTTATATAGTATGAAAAAAAGTGATGACATTATATAGAGATAGCAGAAATATTTAGATTAGTCTTCTTTAATCTATTTAGTCTGTTAGATTATGAGGTCTACAATTCCTCGTCATTGGCTGAACTGACTGGAACCTTGGGAGTTGCAATCCAATACTTCTAGAGGGCACAATGTTGAAGTGGTCTGAATGAAATAGTAAAAACTGTAAATAAAATTCTCTGAGAAAGCTTTCCTGTTTTCTTCCTTTCCACTGCAGTCTGTCCACCACTGTAAAGTTGCCCTTAAGTGTGGGAGACCCTCTGGAATGGCATTTGAGATGACTCAGGAGTGATTGCTATGAAACCAAGTGGAATAAATCACACCATTCATTATTAGACAACATTTGTTCATAAGTTTTAAAAAAATACCCAAAACTAACATCCATTTCCAAACAGAAATTATATGTAAAGAGTGAACTACATTGGAAAATGTTTAGGAGTTTTGATTACATGTCTATAGTTCCCTAAACACAAATGTGCAGTTTACTCCAAAACTGCTATCTTAACTGCACAGCTAGTCCGGCTGTAGGTTAGTAAAACTATGGAAAAGAATTAGAAATTTCGGCCAACTTGTCCTATAAGCAAAGCACACAAACTGGCGTTTTCTGACAGTGCAACACTCAACTTCATTCACAAAATGCTATCAATTTGACAACATTGCCTCCGCTCATTTCCTCATATCTGCTTCTACCTTTTTTCTGCCTTAAACATTTAGTTAGGGTAAACATCTTTGACTAACATATAAAGAATAAAATTAACACCAGATTTATAAACTTCCAAATTAGCCATTTTTTTGTAATTGTCCTAATTTAACAATCACATTATTAAAACAATACCCTGGTCTATCTAAAATTCTGTTTACTGGATTCTCCAGAGATCATTTGAGCAAAATTAGTTGCACTGTTGTACTTTTGATAATACGGTTAGTCTGTGGATTGTATTTAAATCCCAATTAAATCTCCCTGTAAGGGAGATAGGTATTTTTAAAAATAAAATAAAAAAATGCATTTTGTAGTATTTTATATTTCTGTTATTACTATAGTAGTAAAAAGATAGCTGGTTTGAAAAATTTGATAAATACAATTAAAATGCATTTTGTAGTATTTTATATTACTATTAATATTAAAATATATACTTGAAAACCTTTGGTTGAATTGCAAGCACTGTGTAAAGACCATTTTACTTTGTTCCCCACAAAGAAGCTGTCTTTTTAGTAGTGGAATAATACAGATTCAAACTTATTCAAGTATTTATAAGTTCCAAGTCATACAATTTCTCCAAAGTTATTACATCCCTCTACAATTCAGGCATCAGTGTTGGAGATATTAAATATCTTTGCCCTTTTGTGAAATTTCTTCAAGGAAAGATTGAAAGGGTAGGAAGAAGTAGGCAGGAAAGGAAGTGAGTGTGAGGAATTAGAACATCGTACAAACAGAGAACAGAATCGCACAACCACACAAGAACGGTGAGTTCCAAGACACAAAAATATGACAGATGAACATAAAGAAGATATAGGATCGCTATTGGGTGGGGGTAAGTTGGGAGGAAAGGAGAAAAGCAAAATAACTTCTTTTTTAAAAAAAGTAAATAGATATAAAAATTGGGGCTGCTGAAATAGCCAATGATATTTGCACAAATTAGCCAAAAAGAAAATAAACTTATCTAAAACATATTTTAAAATGTAAATAAATATTTCCCTCCAACTGGACCACAAAATTAGAATTGCTAGGTTAGCCTGAGCACATCACTCTGATGAAACAAGATGGCATTACCACAACCATGCACTAATTAATGAAGGCCATAAATGGGTAGCTATGTCAGCTAATTATTTCATGCCACAAAGATGTGTTTTTGCACTAACTCCAAAAGAAATAAAGTGTATATGACAGATATTCTGCACTTGCAATAAAATTCTTTTTATGCCATCAACTATTTGTATGCAGGGAATATGCTGGAGATTTTGAGGAGGCTTTTAGAGGGACATGTCATCTGATACGTGTCTTTCTCAAAGTCAAAGAACATCTAAAAAGAAGGCAAGAAGGAGGCACTCCACACAAGAAGAGGGGAAGAAAGGTGGGAATAAGGTAATAATAAAAATGAAGAGGAAGCAAGAAACTTCATTCTTTAGCACACAACTTTCTTGGGTGAATTTATTTCATTATCAAAATTTAGGTTATTTAGATGGCAAGAAAAGATTTTGTTGCCTTGGTTTGATTGCAGATCTATATTTCTCTTGAGTAGAATTATTATTTCATTGGAATTATTCCAGAAATAATTTTATTTTTAAAAAAGAATGCATCAAATACTTTCAAATTAAAAGAAATGGTAATGTAGTACCACACGTTTTATATATATACATATATAAAGAATGATCAATCACCAAAAATTCATGCGGCACAAAATGAGGTGAAATGACAGAAAATGTTATTCCAATATATACAATCAACTTAAATATTTTATGTGACCAGGGCTAATCATGCAGACATTAAAGATATGTATATGTATAGAATTTTTATTCCCTCTGCCCCAGCCCTCCCCAAGGATAACTGGAAAATTGAAATATCACTTAATCAAATGAAACCAAAATTTAACATCACATAAAAAAATTGCTCTATAAATTTCACATGCTTTGCACACTAATTAACATATCATGCATCTCTCTCCACTTTAGTAGATGACAGAATTAGATGAGGTCATGAAGATTAGGTGATGACGGCTACTTATCAATTCAGTTTTAATTCATTCTAAGCAAAAATACTGTATGTGTGCATATACATGTGCATGCACACACATACACACACAGCATATAGTATACATATAAATATTAGATCCTTGAGAGGGGCTTTTGGGGCTTAGAAAGGACAATTTAAAGAGTAATAAATGCAAATTTAATTAAAGGAACCGTATAAGACATTTGCATGAAAAAGGAGTAAAACTTGCTATTTTGTTTATTTCTTGTAGACATAAAGACATGTACATGTAGCTTGGAAGTTCTCATGAACAATGTTGGCTATAACATAATCCTTTTTTAAGTAGTTGTGCTTTTCAACTTGGTCTCCAGTTTTGATATCTATATATTCAGAAATTATACAAACACTTGCTAAACAGCACCAAATGGTCAAATGAATCAGTGCTCCAGAAAGGAGCTATAGGATCTGGACCAGTGTGGTTGCTACCGATTTGCCCCGGATCTGGCAAACTGATAGCAGTGGAGGCTCCGTCCACCCGCTTCTGAGCATGCGCAGAAGCATTGAGTGAGAGTACGCATGCCCCCGAGCAAACCAGTAGCGACACGTTTTGAAACCCACCCCTGATCTGGACATTTATTTAGTTGATCTACCAAACAGATGACTTGTGAATATAGTTATCAGACAATAAGCTCTTGATTGGTATTTTTCTCCTTCATCTTAATTTTTTCAGTTTGCTGTTCTTGAAAAAAAAATTACTGGATGAAGCTCAATATTAATTATTTTTTGCCTTTGCATAGGTCAGCTGAATGTCCCTTTAGTACAGAGGTAACCTTTGCACTAGCAGAATTTAATGAGATCAAGTAACTATGAATGCTAGTGTGTGCTGCTCATTGGTTCTCACTTGATTTCTCCTCACTAAATAGCCATGCTTAATTATTTTATGAGTTATTTGGCTTGTTCCTCTGACAAGCCAGGTAACTAGGTCTGTAAATGATGCTAATCAAATGACAGGAGGAATGTGTGAATTGATTTGGTTAGGAAAAAGTGCCAAGAAGCTAAGCCAAGTTTTCTTTCAGTTTATATTCCATTCCATGTACAGAAGCTGACTGGACTGGCAGTTGAATCACATTTCAACCTTGACAATGCCACTGAGTACTCTGATACTAATGAACACAGCTAGTTTAGGGGCTGCAGGACACTCGTAATGCTATTATCTGGGGAACACGAAATGGGAATGGTTAGGGACTGAAGGAATAGCAGGGCATGGGCTTCTCTGGCTATCTACATCATCTTCTGTTTGTCTAGTGGTACAGTTGCTCCTATAACCAAGAATAATTGAGAAACACGCACTAGCACACTTATCAAAATAATTACCATTCCATGCAAGTGCTTCAGCAAGGGTTAACCTTTGTAACCAAAGAAATAGTGAAGAAAAAGCAGCACAGCTTCTAAATTGTCATATTTTTTACATGCTATCTTTTGTTTCTTTTTATTGCTACAGAATATTAGTATATGCAAATTCTTATCATGAAAAAATCTTTCAATATATCATCTTATTTATTTCTTTGTTCATTCATTCATTCAATTTATATGCTGCCCATCTTTACTTTATTAAGTTTCTTAGATGAAGAAAGTACATAACTTAGATGCATATTTTAATTAATGATACATAAACAATTTTCTCCCAGTGGAAAGAAAGTAGGAAAGGGAAAGGATCCTAGCTAATCTGATAAAGTATACACAGATTTATGAAGATCAGTTTCTTGGATTCTACACTGAGTGGGCTCTAAGTTACTAGTAAGGATACATAATTAATCCAAGATCTGATTTGTATTAAAATTTTATGTATATGATGTAATTCAATTTGAAATTGAAATTGGAAAGCAACAAGATTCAATTCAAAGTAGTTTGAAAAAAAAATCAAATCATTAGTTATAATGCAGTAAAATACTGAGTATTTTCAGCTGATTCTGTTTTTGACAGATCTGGATGAAAATAGCTAAGATGATGGATCTTTTACAATACTTTTTCCCAGTAAAATTTCAGCCAGATAACGTCAGTGGTTTAATCTTAATACATTTTTAAAGTATTCTGTGCTAGGGTGAAACCTAGCAGCCTCCAAATTGTCCAGCAAACATGCAGAGAATGTGCTAACTAATATAGAAAGTGTCTCATCCCGGCTTAAAAATACTGGCATCGATTTTTGGAAATGACATATTGAATATCTGAATTAAAAAATTAAGTTAAATCAATAAATTAAAAAAGTAATTTGCAGGGAGCTCATTCAATGCGTTGAACATTCTGTTAACAGATTTAATTAGAACAAGTAAGTTAATCAAATGTCCTTTGAATCAAGCCATCAATTTGTAATTCTGTACCATCCTAATAACTATACCTTGCCAAGAACTTGGAAGAAGAATACTTTTTTTCTAAAAAAATAACTTTTTACTGAAAGCCCGGAGGTCACAGATTTCTCCTAATTCTTGGAAGAAAATTTCCACATGATATGCTGGATCTTCCAGAAATGTCAGATAAGCAGCAGCAACTTCAGTGTTGATAAATTAAAGCAGAAACATAATAGTGATGATTGCTACTTTAAGATTCTTTGGTGTATGCATGCAATGCTTATATGTGCATATTAATAAATGCATGCATGTTCATGCACACCTGGAACATTTAGATTCCTTTGTGATGCCAGACTTAACATCCAGTATACATATAGCCTTTAAAGCTAAAAAGATTCCATATGATTCAAATTTTCTAGCACATCCTATCAACAAGAGGAATGGCACTGAAAATATATCAGTGGCTGAAACAAGCTGGAAGCATTTACTTTAAAACTTTTTTTAAAAAAGGAATGTGTTGAGAATTTAAAAAAATTAAAATAGAAGGTTCTATAAGTTTTATCAACCAGGGGACAATGATCAAAGCATAATTTAGTGGCCATTTTAATGTAATTTGAAGTTTTTTTTTTCTCTCAGTAGTTGTATGGCAGGACTCTATGTTTCTAAACTATGTTTCTTTATGGATGAACAGGCATTTCCTACATTTGTAGTAACTTGATTCATTCACTGATGCCACGTCTCAAGGTCCTAAAGACTGCAATGCATCACCATGGAAGAAGTAATGACACTGCCTTCACAACATGTCTTCAGGTGATGGATAAGAGGAACAGACTGATAAAGGGCAAAAAAGGCTTCTGGTTTAAGTGCAAATGTAGTAGGAATTAGAGAAAAAGAAAAAAATTAACAGACTCATAAAAATTAGCAGTGGGGTTCAAATATATATTTGAATATATATATGGAGCTCTTTCGACATGAAACTCACAATCTAACTGTTACTGTGCCTTGTTGAAGACTAAACAAAAGACCAAGTTTGGATCTGGTATAACAGATTCAGATCCATTTTTGAATAGCCATCCTTATTATTATTTTTTTCTTGCAGACAGCATATCTGTGCAAGTATGATGGATGAAGTTACGATAGGAGTGCCAAGAAAAGCTGAAAAACATGATCAGTCACAAGAAAGAAGGTCAAAGACCTCTGTCTATAGGAGAAATTCTCTAGCACGGCCCTACTGAAGGAGCTCACAAAACTCACAAATCCCTGCCACGTGAGGTTTGTAAATCACCACTTTGTTTAAGACCTATGACTTTTCTTTTCATAAATGCCATTCTTTATTCTAGCAGAACATGGCTGAGAAACAAAGAAGAATGTTAGGAAAGGAGCATCTTGAACTCCCAGTTATGCAGCACAACAAAGCAGCTGTTAATGCAAGAGTATTGATGCTTAAATTGGCCAAAACTCAATAGAAGAGAATATATGTAGCTCAGTGTTAAATTGTGGAGTCCTTGGTACTTTCTGAGCTTGCAGATGTTTCATTACTTGACTGGTAATATTATCAGTGCACTGAGGATTCCATAAAATCTTCATGAGCATATTTCAAATAATATAATCAGTTTGTACTGAATTGTACGTCAACAATATGAATGCCAATGTTAAATGTTAAATCTGGGCGGCGTAAGATTGTTCGTTCATTTGTTCATTCATTCATTTTCCATCCTTATTTTGTTTATAAATAATTCAAGACAGCAAATATATCGAAGAAGCTGTGGTGGTGCAGTGGTTAGAATGCAGTATTGCAGGCTAACTCTGCTCACTGCCAGAAGTTCGATCCTGACCAGTTCAAGGTTCCATCATTCTGAGCTTGATAAAATCAGACCCAGATTGTTTGGGGGCAATGCTGACATTGTAAACTGCTCAGATAATGCTGTAAAGCACTGTGCAGCATTATGTAAGACTAAGTGCTATTGCTAATACTCCTTCAATTTTTCCCTCAACAACAATTCCATGAGGTGATATGGCCTGAGAGAAAGTTACTGGCTCAAAGTGACCCAGCTGGTTTTCATGCCTAAGGCAGGACTAGAACACACAGTCTCCTGGTTTCTAGTCAGGTGTCTTAACCACTAAACCAAACTGGCTCTCTAGCCTTTTTGTGGAACTTCCTAGGTACATGCAAAGCCACAGTGGTTTTTACTACTGTCAGAGCAAGTCTTACCCCAAAATGCAAGCAGAATATGAATAGTGGAAGAGAAATGTGAAAGCGCTAGCTTTGGATGATTTCTATTACTATTACTGTATTGATCTGAAATGCTTCAGGAAACAATGAACATAACCATCTGAAGTTTGATTTTTAGAAAACATAAAGCTTTTCAAAATAATATAATCTATCTACCCCACCCAGTCTTTTTTGTTTGTTTCTAACAAAAGCAAAAGAAAAGAAAAGAAAAGAAAAGACTTTTTTGTGTTTTGTGGTTAAGGACAGATTTGCAGAAAACTTTTTACAACGCACACGAAAATTGGATGAAATTCTGTTCTCTATTAGATAACTATTTTAATTCAAAACAAGCCTCAAAAACAAATGAAACTTAAAGAAAAGCTCAAAACAAAATTATTTTTTTAAAAAATAAAGTAGACTGCAGTTGCCTGCTGGATATTGCACAGTCATATCTATTTCCCCCACCTCAAAGCCATAAAATTATCAAAATGTATCTATGCTCAAAGGGAGAAATTGAACCCATTTCAAAATTTTCTAATCAGTTTTGGCATTTTAGTGGATACATTTTGAAGCATCATTGCTGCAGATAGCATGGCAGAGCGTAATAATTGTTGCAGATTCACTGTGATTTAAATCTCCTCAGACTGGTTAAATAAACAGGGTACAGTATTAGCAAAAATACATTGCCATGTTAACCGCTTTTAAAATCCCATGGACAAATAGAACTTTTGAGGCATGTTTTCATATCTGTCAGAAAGATGTAAAAACAGCCATGGTTCTACTTCTTTTTACCCCATCTATTTCTTTTGTTAATTAATAGTCAGACCTTTATTATTATTTCAGGAAAAAATTCTTCAATCTGCTTCCTTTCTCCCCACCAGAGCCAGTTCAAAAACCATTACAAATTTATAGCACAATGGTTTACAGTAAACTGAACAGGCACTAGTTCAAACAGTTGGTTTTCTTTTCTTTTTTTCCAAAGTTGGCTTTCCAACATGATGGCCCATTCATGTTTTGCTCCTGCCAGTTCCATGGGATTGGATGCTTGGCTTTAAACAGTGACAATTTAGTATACATTCCTATCCATATATACATATGTCACGTATACATATATGAGCATACATATATATGTATACATTCAGATCCACATATATGTATTGGCATTGTCAATTGCAAAAAGCAAGCCAAAAAGAAGACTGACCTGGCTTACCTACACTCTGCTCACATTCAATGAAATCTTCATCATCGTTAGAACATTCTGCTGAAGAAACGAGGTCATCTGTTGTCTGATGTGAATAAGAACAAAAGAAAAAAAATGGAAACAACGATCAAATGAAGGGAATCATATTCAAAAGAACAGCAGTCTTTGAGCCATGGCTTAGACATTTCTATGACACATATTTTTCTTATTATTTAGACTGTTGGCATTATTTTTCTTTTTGTATATTTATGAAGATTCTCAATCATCCATTCCAGCTCATCGTTGTCCCAAAGATGCTTTTCCAAAATGCAACTGGACTTTCCCTTGAAAATTGTTTTCAAGGAAAAAAACCCGAAGAAAGTCCAGTTGTCTATCTAGACCAAGATTCCATTAAATTACTGTCACGTGATTCATTGTTTTCCATATTATGTTAAAATGGTTCTAAGGTACTTCTAGAATACATATTTCTCGTATGTAAGAACATAGAAAATTGCCATAAACTCTGTCACTGATTCATTTTGTTTAGTATTATCTAGACAACTCTCCATATCTGGAAATACCAAAGACAAAGTGGTTACTATATATGTAGCAGAGAGTTTACTACTGAGTTTTGGCCCTTGTTTTGAAAAATATAATAAGTTAGTATTGTTAGTACTCTTACACCATAGTAGAGACTATCAGCAAGTTCTAGAGAACTTCATATAGTACCGTAAAAAAGGTTACCTAATTTTCTATAATTTCCCCAGTTAGTTAACTGGAAAAATTAAAATATAATAAACAAATGAATTTAAAAAATGACATAGATGCATAACTAAATAATCACCTTCATCAATTTCTGGGTACAATATTTCAAAAATAAAAATATACTTCATAAGATAGTTATGCATATAATCATACAAGATATGATTACATTTACACAGAGAAAAATACACAATATTTCTAAAAATAATATGCAGTGTGTAAACCAGCTGTAGGTATGGTTTGGAGAGTAAAAATCAGTGGTGGGTTGCTACCAGTTCGCACCGGATCAGGCAAACCAGAAGCATCGGTGGCAGGCTCCACCCGGATGTTTCTGGGCATGCGCAGAAGCTTCTGCACATGTGCAGAAGTGCTGCATGCACTCATGAGCAAACCGGTAGGGACGGGGTTTGGAACCTGTCCCTGGTAAAAATGTACTAGTATCAAATGAAGGCTATTTTATTTCAAATTCCACAAAAAAGCAAAGTATTTGTCTCTCTTATGACACTGGTATGGTAATGCATGGCAGAAGTACTATAGTCTCTGAAAAACTGAGGTCACATCAAGAGTGTCTCTGGCGTTGGCGAATCAGACCCCTTGTTCCATGAACTTTTCAGCTAGTAATTCTGAGCATGTGAGTTGCTGTGACTGTTCTAATTAAAGAGCAGCATGTACTATGGTGTGTTAAGAAGTATAATGGCTTCCCTTCCCAGTAGTAAGTCCTTCATGTAATTGCTCCAATTAGTAGAATTACTAACAGAGACCAATAGGAGGGTTTTGTGGAAGCCTCTGGACTCAGGCATATTGCTTTTGTGCAAGAGTATGAAAGTATCCAGCTCTTGGCAACACGATCTCAACAAATGCCTGATTCTGCCATTCCTCACTCTTTGCTATTCCAGTTCTGTAAACAGTATATAAAAGGTAGAGATCCCACAGCATTGTAGGGCCTATGCAATCAGAATTCCTGTTGGATACACAGGCTCATTGTGGCTGCCCAGAGCTGTTCTTTACCCAACAATTTACAGAAGCTCCTAATGGTAGTCTCAGACTTGGGATTCGATATGGAAGCAAACCTGCCTTCTTTCACATGCACTCCTGTGTCCCTCCTACTGGTACCTTTTCAGCTAGGATGAGAAAAGAGAAGAAAAGGCTGGCTGTTTTCATTCTCTTCCTGAATTGTGCTTTGGGAATCTGGTTATGACATCCTTTCATTCAATTAAATTACAACCTGTGCAATGACTGGGGAAGACAAAAGCTTCCTCTTGCTGAATTTCAGAACCAGCATTCTTCTCCTTTGGTTATGAAGAGGCTGACCCATGTGGTTCATTAACCTCTGGAGAACTAGAAATAAAGGTAACTCTGTCTCTTGTTTTAGTCCATTGTAAGCATCACTGTCTCTTTCTCTGGACAATATTATATATTTAAACATCTCAATGCAGATAATTGCACCTGCAATTATTTCCACTGTTTCTTCCCACTGATAAACTATTAAAACAAGACAAATCTCTTATTTTTCTGAATATGGTCCCTTAATGAAAAAAATTGGTAGAAATCCACATTTCTGTGGGATTTCCTTAATAATCTCAAATTTGCATTGGAAATTAAAACAGGAGTATTGTTCTCCCTGCCTGTTGGCCCTCTGAAAACTTTCTTGAAACTGAATTGAGATTGGAATGGGGATGGACATCTCTTCTCATTGATGGAGTTCATGTTTTGAATACTAAGGATAGTAAACTGAGTTCCTGAGTCTGCCAATGAAACCTGAAAAGATTCTTGCTGCAGTACTTCAAGAGCTACTGAATATTAGTATAGACAAACCTGAGTAAGGTTCATCTTTTTCAGTGTAAGCATCAAATAATAGGCAGAGGTCTAAAATTTTATTTTAATAACTAATGGAAAAACAAACCTGCTAACTGGTGAAAATAATAATGAAGGTTCTATAAAAATAAGCAGTGTTTTCACTTGCAAAAAGGGAGACAAACAGAATGCATTAAGCTTGTCTGTTTATCTTTTTCATTAAAATATTTCACAGTAACGTATTCTGAAATACGTATTTTATTCTTTTGAAGAAGCATGTCAGAACCAAAATAACTCAGCCCAGTGTTTACGACAAAAATATTTTTATTATAAATCAATTGTAATTTATATAATTAGTCAATTTATATGTTATAGATTGTAATTTATGCAATTAACTATCAATTGTAAATGTTACATTATTCTTACTATTACTATTTATTTGGCTTATTGAAAAAGTGTTGATATCATGTAGGAATACTTCGTCTGTAATCTTCAGCATTTATGAGAGGTTTACCTTCAAATTCCCTCACTTCATGGAACTGACTCTAATGAATTATTGTTTCTAAATTTCTAATTATTTGCTTTTAGAATTTCTTTGGTCCCCTCTGATGAGGATTCTATATCTATACCCACAGTTATGTACTGAATCATGAGAGAGAATTCCAGTTACTATAGAAAAATTCAGTCAGAGCCATTACATACCTTTTACCTTTTTCTGACAGCCCAAAATAAGAATTTATGCTGCAGGTTTGTACCCTTTGACCTACTGTTCCAAATAAAATGGCTCTATCTATAAAATATTCCATAGGAATCAGTCCCATTTAGACGATGACTATTCCATTCATTTGCTATGTGATGATTTTATGGGTATTAAGCACTAGATAAAATAAACCCTGTCATTGAACAGCTTTATGAAACTATAAACAACACATCCAGTGAATGATGTGTTCACATTCTTAGGATGGATGAAAAGAGAAAGGCCTATAAATATCTGCTTCTCAAATCTAGCAGATAAATTGTGCTACAATATGCTCTTGACGGCTGACTTCTGTTTTAAAATCTGGCTTATATTCCTTTAGCTACCTGAGAAACTGTTTCCACAAACATACTTCTGCATACTTCTTAACCTTCATTAGAAATCAGTATCAAAGTTGTGTTTTCAATGGTCAATGAGGATAAATGTAGAATAGATTTCAATTCACCTTATATTAATAAATTATATACTAGATTTAACTAAGAAGTTGGACTCAAATGGTTGAAGAAGAAGGAAATGTCCTGGAACATGAACACAATTATCAATTATTAAGAGGAAACATTCCGCCTAAGCAAAAGGCAAATTTAAGCATTATGTTTTAAACTTGAGCACATCTAGAGCTGGATTTTATTTGCCTTCTGTCCTCCACTGGTATAAATAAATAATACCAGTTAATATATTACTAAATTTTTCACTTTAATCAAAAATTTAATACAAATTGGATAATGGGCAACATCTTTCCTGGAATTATAGGAAAAATTATTTTAGTTTCCTTGACAATTTCTTACTTGTTTTATGAAACTCCAAAATGAGCTTGGTACCAAGTAACATTTGGTAACAATATTATTTTACTTTAATGCTGCATCTTAATTTTTAATGTCATTGCTGATTTAAGGACTTCTCTCTTTGCTTCTTCCAGCCGTCCTGTATAATAAGGGACTTAATTATTTGTTATAACATTTTGTTTAAACTGAACAATTAGAAATACATTCTCTCAACTGGTATGATTTTTTTTTACTGGGGAGGAGGGATAAACAGTAAAATCCACTTGTGCACACAAGTTTACATTATTATTACTGTATATACAAAAATGTGAAATCACAGCTGCAAATTCTTTAGTTGTTGTTGGCTTTTATACACTTAGTTCTTTCCAAGAACCTAGAATGTATCAGTGCAATTTATGTGTGGATCCAGGCAGTGTGGCTTTTTGTAATTGATAGAAATTTTGTCAATCTGCAGATTTTCTAAGTGGCATCCAACATTTTTGGTATGACATCCAGTGTGCTGATAACCACTGGCACCACTATGGCCAGTTTAAGCCATAATCTTTCATCTTGGATGTTCAGATCTTGATTGTGATCTTCTGCAATTCTTCGTCTTCTATTCTACTATCTCCTGGTATTGCCACATCTAGTATCCACACTTTCTTCTTTTCAACCCCAGATAAATCTGGTGTGTTATGAGCTAAAGATTTTTCAAATCCCACGATATTTTAACCTGATAATTTTCAACTACATTTTTCAACTCAGTAATTTTTCATTACTGCACTGATAATTTTTACAGATGTTTCAATGAATCATTTTGGCAACTGCGCTATGTTGCTGTTTATAATAAATGTATATGATCTTCTTTGCACAAGGTGAGCATATGATCTACTATTTTCATCTGCCTTTTTGTACAATCTGCACTTTGAATCATTGATGATGAATTTTTCAACTCTGGCCTTGATTGCATTTGGCTCTTAAGCAGCCAAAATCAAGCCTTTGATTTTTTTTTTAAAGTCCCAGCTGTAAGCCACTGCCAAAATGATAAAGGTTTTACCTTCATCTACTTTCCCTACAGTCTTTCGTAGAAATTAATCATGTAATGCTTTTTCTTGACAGCATTCTGTTCTTATTACATTATTTCAATAGTTTGTTATAAAGATGTTTTTTGTAAAGTAGATGGTTTATTGTATATTGGTAATATATTCTTATATATTATTTTATAGGCATTTTTCCAGGAATATAATTGTAAATCTTTTAAACTCAATAAATATATTTGCATTAAAAAACACAATGGGTACTAAAAATGTTATCTTACATAAATATCATGGGGTCAAACAGACATTATAGAGATGGCCATGTAAGTATGGCTGGGACGTCTTTAAGCATTTCTACTAACATTTCAGTTGGATAACTTCTGCAAAAGAAGAGTTTTTAACTGATAACATCAAAAGCTGCTGAGACATCCAGGAGAATCAACAAGAGTACTTTTCCCATTTCTCCTTCCTTGACAAAGATAACAAAGAAGGAAACAAATCTTATGCCATGCATAGATTTATAAGTTAACCAACAATTTCAATGTTACTTATGAAAGTGACCTAGAAAAAATGTGCAGCAAAAAACAGAGCCTTAAGCTAATAGGCATCCTCCAGTTGTATTGCCGCTACCTTGGTTTATGCTAATCAAAGAATCCTGATTTGTAGATGGCAGGTTGGGTAACACTAAAATAAAATTCTTCTTTAGAAATAGCATATCTTTTTTTAAAAATGGATTGATCATTAACTGAAGACAGGTGAAAGAGCGTTTTCACACAAGGCACAAAGAAATGTGCTACCACTATACATGTTATTTTAGGATTATTCATAAAGTATTAAACCAAGACAGTATCCTCTGTGGCCATCATCTCTAAAGCAGGCATTTGAGATATGATGAGAGAAATTGGAAAGCCTAGGATGTGGCCCAGCAGATAGATAGTTCTGGGATTGACACGGTGGATCAGATCAGATTGACAAACTCTGCTTGAAGAGCAGCTAATAGATACCAAAAGCATATTTGTAGATGTGCACATTTTAGTTATAAAAGGAACTGCAAGAGGCCTCATCACAGAAAATATGCTCTTTCATATAAACCCTTGATCCTGATTAGCTGAAGGCTAGTCATTAATCAGCATGCCCTTTATCCTCTACATCAACCAAAGTTAACAACAACAAAGAATCCAACACTCCTCCCTTCTGAAAAATCCCCACTCCTGATATTCACTGCACATATACTCTCTGTTGGATTTAAAAATGAAAACCTTACCTACTGCAAAATTATATCAAGTAGAGTTACCCATTGCAACAAAATCAGCCCTCAATCATTACCCCAGCAGATGAGAGATTAAATAACTACACCTACAAGTTATAAGAGGGAAAGTAAATCAGCCTTCATTTTTGCACTCTGTGTGTCAAATACAGTAACTATCAAATGTTGTTCTTTTTTTAAAAACAGAGTGTGATCACACACATGCACACAGTAAGATGAAATTAGTCCCTGGGAAATATAATTGCTACCATTACTATCATCACACAAAAGCCGACTGCTGCTGCTCCACATACTGTGTAAAATATTGGAGAATTTTCATCTGATTTCAAAGCATTTGGAGGACCATGAAAAGGAGGAAGAGAAGAGCAAGGAGGTTAGGCTTTTGCTGCCCCATATGTTCTCCTTCCCTCTGCCTTTAGCAGGGTGGACAAAATAAGCAGTGAGTCAAAAGAAGGGGAAATTAAGGAGGACAAAAAGAAAAAAGAAAAAGCAAGGATTAATTTGTCTGTTGTTCAGGGTACCTTGACAGAGGAAAGAAAAGTACTGAACCACAGCAGCTTAAACCAACCTTAATGGTACCTTCTCAAAAGCAGGAGGAATATAATGCTAGGTGGTGTTCCGCTGATAAGCAAATCCCCCTAAATCCTTTCCATTTATTTCTTGGCCTGAAGAAATTGCATATTACTTAGGAGCGAAATAAATAAATAAAGCCCACATCTCTGAGAATCTAGATTGCTTGTTTATTGATTACACACCCCACTTTGTCTCTAGGGCATGTAGATGTGTATTAAAAACAAACAAACAAACCACATAAGCATGTACATGTTTTTCCAACCATTTTTCCTTACTGCAGACAAATCTTTGTTGAGGTTTAGTGCTGAATTGTGGACCAAGTTAGAAAAGGTTAAAACATGTGCTCCTTCTTTTCTTTACCTGCCACCCAACCATATCAAATATGAATTAGTACTTCTGGGACTATGTCATTTTAGGATAGGCACAAATTCTACTACTCAGGTTTACTAGCACCAAGTTCTACCAAGTTATGGACACTTCTGCTATAACCACTTCTAAGACAAGTCTAAGTCAGTGTTATGGCTTTGGAGGAAGAAGAAGAGGATATTGGGGGACTATGTCATCCCTTGGTATTTAGACTGAAGCATGGGGCTTTAGACAGCAAACCACCAAGACTATTGATTCCATATGAAAGCCTGGACACCTATATACTTACACACCCACACATATATACCCTTGGCCAACTCAAAATTGACCAAGCACGAGAATTTCAAATGCTACCCATAATAATGTTCCAAAACACTTTCCCTTGACAGAGATTTCTACAGCAATTTCTCTTTCATCAGACTGAAGGAGAACTCATGAACCACGACTTTCTTTAGTTGAGCATAGTGAAGATGTCTTCTTGGTTGGACCTGTAATTCTAGGTTGTCTGACCTGATGGCAATGAGATAAATGCAGATAAAAACTGTTTTGAGTATGAAAAAAGCAAAAGTCTGAGGACATGTACCTTATTCACTTAGAAAAGGAGAACATGGGTTTACAAAAGCTAGAGGTTCATCTGCTCTAAAAAGCATCAGTCACCCTTTCAGAATAAACTTCCAATTGGAGAAAATGAGCTTTCTGCTTGTTGTAGCAGCTACGCACTTTGTAATTGTGTCCCAAGAATATTTTTCATTTACAGTCTGCTCCTTTGCCAGAAATCAATATGTCATTTTGCTGGCACATTTTGACTCTGTCTCCGGGACATCTTTATTTAACTTTTATCTTTTATCTTCCAAAAGAGGAGAACTGTGTTGGATTTTGTTCTATTATTGATTAGATCATTTGGAGAGATAAATAAATAAATACATGATCATAGCTATAAAGATAATAAAATACAACATTTCTTAGTAATATTTTGAAAGGCCTCCAGGGAAAATAAACAATGCTTATGTGTTCAAATGACCATTTTTAAATATCAGGACAAAATTGTTTTTGATTTTCACTCTTCAGTGAATTCTGTGGAACATAATTTTCCAAACATAAATATGCATCTATATTTGAAAAAAAAATGTACACATGGAACCAAAGGAACACTACTTAGAAAAATAAGAAATGTTCTTGTGTATGCATACAAAAGATAATGCAGATTAAAAAACCCCAGATCTGTTGTGAAAATGGAAAAGAATTAAATGACAACTTGAACAGGAGAAACGGAAATAAGTTGCAACTAGAATAGAATAGAATAACAGAGTTGGAAGGGACCTTGAAGGTCTTCTAGTCCAACCCTCTGCTTAGGCAGCAAACTGTTAAGTCCTCGACCTACGACGAAGTCCTCAACCTATGACGAAGTCCCCGACTTACGACGCCCGGCCCCGATTGGCCAGGGCGCACCGAGTTGCCGGCGGGAGAATCCTGCCTT
>JANHZT010006398.1:110912-122601 GCA_032468215.1 Stegonotus admiraltiensis
GCTTAACACATTGTAAGCCGCCCTGAGTCTCCGGAGAAGGGCGGCATATAAATCAAACTAATAAATAAATAAATAAACTCCCAGAATTCCATAGCCAGCCATAAGTCCACGGGTCTTAAAGTTGCCATGGTTAGACATCTCTGCTTTAAAGGCACAGGAGCACTGGAATAACCTAGTGAGACATAGAGGATAAAAGCTGACAAGCTGAAAAAGTTTGTATGTGAACTGACAGACAATAGGATGAGGGAAACCAACAATGGGAGGTTCTGCTCATAGAGTTGTTAATAATGACAGAGAAGACCTTCCTTTGAATGGAAGAAATATTCTATGCTGCAGAGTTAATTTTCACAATGTAAGCAAACCTATGCTGGATCAGGCTAAAGATCTACTCCACCATTTTGTTTTCACAGAGATCAAACAAAAGCCTATGGGGACGCCTCAAGCTGAACATGAAGACAATGGCATTTGCTTTATTTCCTACTGAGTTTTCACTACTAGATTTCTAATCAGTGCTGCATCTGGGCTAACCTTCACATTTTACTGCCAACTATCCAATATTTCCCTTACAGTAGAAACTCCCTCTCTCTTTATTTTTCCTGTGTGGAAAAATCTGCCCCCTCCTATTTATTTTCTTCCTGAACTATGGCTTTTGACAACCTGTGATATTTCCTAAAATGGAATTTGCTTCTCACACTGCCCACAACTACTTTGCTGGAACTTTCAGGTTGACTAGGCCAGCAACTTACACAGCACCATTTATGAGGTCATGTATCACAAACAAATTAGAAATTAGATCTCTATAAAAATGGATGTCGTAAAATTGTTAAATTGTTAAATGAAAATTGAGAAATCATGACTATAATTTAAATAGAAATACATTATATTCACACTGTACATGGAACCAGCTGAGTCAGTTTGTGGTCTTGGTAGATACTAACCATTGTTTGCACGCTTCAAGTGCCTCACTTTCCATTCCTAAGGTTTGTCTTTAAACTTGACTCAGTTTTTTAAACAAAGTACTTATCAAACAGATGGAAGATAGCTATAAAGTTCACCCCCTAAATCCCATACAGACTTAGTTGAAACTACGGAAACACTTCCAAATAAGTCAAGTCAAATTTCCTGGGGCAAAAAAATATATTGGGTAGAGATATGGGAAAGCAGATGTTGTGAAAAAAAGACATCCTCAAATGTTTGGAAGGTGTAAAGGCAAATTAATTTGCTTCCAACTGTTAAGTGGACAGGCATCCTACCTACAACACTTTAACAACTAGAAAACCTATTCAAGCTTCCTTACAGAAGACACAAAAACCTCTGAAACAGAAAGAGTGCCAAGATAGGAATAATGTATGACTTCCCTATGTAAACATATATGCTTTAATATTTAAAGCAGATAACTGTCTTCTAATATGTGAAGGGCTGTCACAGGGAAGAAGGCATTGATTTATTCTCCATAGCACCTGAGGGCAGGACAAGAAACAATGGGTGGAAGCTCATCGGAGGAATGTCCAATCTGGATATAAGGAGGAATTTCCCGACAATGAGAACAATTAACCAATGGAACAGTTTTGCTTCCTGGAGTTGTAGGTGCTCCATCGCTGGAGGTTTTCAAGAAAAGATTGTACAATCATCAGTCTGGGATTGTATAATCTTAATTCAAAAACAAAGGATTATAGCATCCTGCTTTGACAGGGAGTTGGACTAGAAGACCTCCAAGGTCCCTTCTATGAGTCTGTTTTATTCCCATTAAATAGCACCCTATGGTATCAATCATACACAGACGTTCTTGATTTTGTGGATCCTAGAATATTTAGGAATTGTCATACTAGAGAGATCAACAGATAAATATTGAACCAATTATCTGAACTGTAAAAGAAATTTATGCAAATACTTTGTGCATTTCCATCATCTTTAGTTTAACAGCTCTAATGTTTCAAAGAAAAATAATAAATCAAAACAATGTCATTGGTTGATATAACAGATCCCTAAAGATATAAAGGAGAAACCATCTGGCTTCCAAACCAGGTTCCCAAATTCTCTTCCCATCACCTTGAAGCTATAATCCTCTGTCTTTGAATTAAGATTGGCTATTATTTCTTTGCTTCAGTGGCCCACCTCTATGCTTTCACTGTCATACTGAGCAACATATAAATCTACAGTTCAGGCAGGCAAAAAAACCAGAATGTCATGGCAGTGATTTGTCCTTTCAATAAGGGTGAGTTACAGCCTCATTTAATTAAGCCTTCTATTTTCTCTGATGTTAAGCTTGGGTCACATCTTTTTTTTCATGCTACATAAACAAGTTTTATGAATCATTACTTGGATTGGTGTGCACAATCAGATACACTGAGCAAAACAAAAAAGGTGGCTGTGATAAGGGAATGTTCAAATGGCAAATTCATTTGTCTCAGTCATCTCAAGAACAACTATAGGCATGCAATTTTGAGAACTACAAGTTTTGTTATAGATTCCATCCAACTTTAAGGGAGAAAACCATAGAGGACTCTTAGATGGCAAAGGTGAGGGAGCAATAATTGAACATTACAAACTCATGGCACAAAGAGTCATATGGGGGTGTCTTAAAAGCTATTTCTATATAAACTCTGTGGCTGCATATATTGTCATAAGGTTTGCCAGTAAACTTCAACTGCTATATCCACACACTGCATGAAATTATATAGTATGGATTACAGACAGTGGTGGGATTCAATTTTTTTTACTACTGGTTTTGTGGGCATGGCTTGGTGGGTATGGTAGGGGAAGGATACTATAAAATATCCATTCCCACCACACTCCAGGGGAAGGTTACTGCATAATCCCCATTTCCTCCCGATCAGCTGGGACTTGGGAGGCAGAGAATAGATGGGGACGGGGCCAGTGGTGGTATTTACCAGTTCTCTGAACTCCTCAAAATTTCTCCGGAGAACTACCAGTTCTCCAGAACCTGCTGAATACCACCTCTGATTACAGACTCACAAACCACTTTACTGCATTTGCATTGTATGAATCTACACTTTGTAGTGAGCTATAAGCATAGATTTCCCCATGAGTCAATTCTGATTCTAATAGATGCACAGTCTTATTGTACAGTTTAGTTGCTGGTTGAACCCTTATTTCAACCTATTCCCGTTTAATATCTCAGAATGTCTAATTAATTCTTCAGTTATATAACCCAGGCAGAAAGACTAATGTCATGATAGTATTCCCAAACAAATGTTATGAGATTGCCAATTTGCCTTTATATGTATTGTTCTTTTATACTGATAAAAAAAACCTCTCTCACATCATTTGCAAGTCTTCCATCTTCTTTAAATTCTATTCAAGTTTGTGCTGCTTGTATCATTGCATATATAGTATAAAAAAAACTGAAAATAAAATATAAATATTCCGCTAGTGTTAACTAACAATGCATTTTTGCATTTTCTGTTAAAGAAGAATGTAGGTGTGAGAGTTACTATTTTCTTTCCTATGGGTCCCAAGCAATGAATAATTTTACAGATTATTTTTTTATTTGAAAAGATAGACAACCACCATTAGGTATGAATGGCTATATTTGTGATGCAAGAAAGAAAGAAAATACTATGCAACATGTAATCTACCATTATACAAATATACTTTTAAGGAGCAACTCATGACTATCATATCCTTAGCAAGCAGTGTTCAGTTTCAAAGATTTGTGTCCATATCAAGAACCAGTTGTAGTGATATTCTCCATAGGAGCATCTACAGAGAGAGAGGTGTAAATTCCAAAAGGACAAATAGTGGGCAATAAGACAACTACATCTTTCAATACAAAGCTTCCTTTCTAAGCTTTTTCTTCTCATGATGAAGAAAAGGAAACTTGATCCTGCTTAAATCAATGAGAAGGAAAAAACACGTAGATGAATTTTAATTTTTAAATGTGCATTGAGAGTGTTGGGGTGTCACTATACAGAAGACACATTATGAGTTTTAGGGAAGAGAGTAACATCTACATGAACTACATCTACATCTGCTAAAACTGCTTTCCCCAACTTTTTGCTTTTCGTTTGCTATAACAGGAAAGACAACACTGGCTGGAGAGTTGTAATCAAACATATTTGAAAGGTGGGGGAACATAAATCTAAAACAGGGGTAGTCAACCTTTTTATACCTACTGCCTACTTTTGTATCTCTGTTAGTAGTAAAATTTTCTAACTGCCCATCGGTTCCACAGTAATGGTGATTTATAAAGTAGGTACGAAACCCCTACCACCAGGGTTGACTACCCTACAGACCAGGTTGACTACCACTGATCTAAAAAGGTAGTGAGAAAGAAAACATGATATTCTGAGATTTGTAGAGATTGATCATTAAAGAGGTTCTTTTTTTCTCTCTCTCTCTCTACATCTGACTCTTAAACAGCAAATGGTTTTGATCATTTTAAAGAAATCAAAAGAATTTTTAAAAAATACTTTTAAAAAACCTTCTGTTAAAAAAACTCTCCATATATGTGGACTCTATTATTTAGATGGTGGCTGTTTGTAAATTTAGTACCTTTTCAGAATAGGATTTCAGCCCCCATAACCTTAGGGAGCAGTAAAGGATTGCTACTGTTTGGATTTGAAATAGACTTACAGTGTTATCAAAAGCAATAAAGTTTTTTATTTGTATTTCCCAGCCCCACCTGAAAGAAATGATACCTTGATAACCAAAGAACATTATGATAGCTAGTTTCCAAGTAGTTTAATTATAATGAAATTGTTTCTCCTAAAACGATTACACTGTGGATTCCATTAAATGTATGCATTCCGTTGGACCGGAATATACAATAATATTTACACTATGACTGACTATTAAATAGCACAAGTTTGATGTTCTTTATGAACAATGCAAGGATTCACTTCACTGAAGTCTTCTTCCCACATCCCTGAAAGATAAAGACAAAGATTCTTGGATTTTTTTTCTTTTCCTTTTTTTCAAAGTTTGCAAGACTTTCTTCTTGTCATTATGGAAAGACATCTGGATTTAATTATTCATCTGCTGTGCATTTCACAGTTTGATCACATTAGTGATTTCATGACAGGCAGCAATGTAATTGCTCCACAGATAGCTTCTCCTTATCTCTGGTATATATGCTTCACATAAACTTGCCTTTTCTCTATAGCCAGCGAAGATCTATTAACTATTTTCTTGGAAAAACAGTTTCAAAAAGGAAGAAAAATATACCATAGTAAGAAATCTTGATTAGAAAAATCTTTTCAAAATAGAGATCTTATATTTGGAATGTAACCATCTGTTATGCATCTACAAAGTCTGATTGTTATATTTGGGAGTTTTCACTTTCATATTATATGGTTTTTACTGTTTTCTTTTTTTGCCACTGGGAATCTTGAAAGATTTGGTAGCATACAAATTAAATGAATGAATGAATGAATGAATATTATTTAACCTATACAGATCAAAAATGAGTATAAATTAGGATACGTATAAATTTAATTTTGCCTGGAGCTTCCCTAAACTGTAGCTAAGAATTAATTTTGTTTTACTTTTGATTTTTTAAAAACAAAAATCAGGTTTTGGGGCAAATTACGCCCATAACCAGCTTTTGCCAAATTTAATTTCTCAAGTGTTTCTACTAGTTTTGATTATGGTTAAATAAATTATTGATGCTAAAACAGTTAATGTCATCATAGAAATAATGGATGAATTTATATAGCACACTTTGTTCAATCACACTTTGTTTAAAAAGCCACAGATGAACTGGTAATGCTAAGCAATAAACAAATGATAGTATAGCTAAGTAGGATAGGTGGATCAAGCCAATTACTCATTCACATTGATATCAACTATGAAAAGCTGGAAGGAAGGAAAAGGAGGAAGATAGGGTGGTAGCTATCATTGCACAAGCTGATCCAAATCACTTAATCATGACCTGTAGTTAAAGAAGGATTTCTAAGAATCCTATGTAAACTGACTTGACGTTTCTGGGGGTAAGATAGGACATCCAAACAAATCTGTATACTTGGTGTTGCAGCACCAGGGATGCTGGAGTAAGTGGGACAATCTTGGACTCAGGATATGTGGCACCTCCAGAAAGCCATCACTCTGCTGATATTGTTCTTATCAACTCTTAATTGGTTCCCTCCCAGAAAAAGCAACACTAGCAGAAAGAACAGCAATGTTATTATCTGCTCAGAGTAGCATTTGTGAGATAGGAGGCCACAAAAATTGATTCAAATAAATAAAACAATACATTTGTGAACTTTTCTGAAAGAATCCTGCCAATGTTGATACTAATTGATAAATTGTCAAGTAAAAGACAGTTTTCAGATAATATAACTTGTTACCTCGAGACAAATAATCTAATTTTATGGGTTCACACAACTCACTGAGCTATAAACTCAGTGCTGAGTTCGCACAACACAGTATCCTAAAATGCAGTTAGCCAGTTTGTGGCGTAGCTCGATAATACAGATGAATACAGCTAAAGAATGAAAGGGAGGGTGAAGAAAGCCCACATAGCTTTCTAATCCTGAACCCTGTTCATCCTTTCTAATCCAGGAACCCTGTTCCTTCTAAATGATTTGTCCTTGAATTGTGATCACAAATTGTCCATGAAAATAATTTTTATAATGTACTATATTAGCTAAAAATAGCATCATCGTTTAAAATAAGGGAACAATACTGAATTATCCCATGGAAAGTATACGGTATTCTTTTACCATTTCCAGAATCATTTTTATATAGCTTAGCATTTTGTTTTTACCATTTGATTGCTTCAACAGTCTGAACAGATGTTTCAACTAAGATATCTATTAGGGTCCCCCAAGGCCTTTTCTCAAAATAGTTCCAAGTAAACTCAGAATCCAGAAATGTTTGTGCGGGAAAATGAAACACACAAAATGCATAACCATATTATTGATATTAGGCATTGCTTGCATTACTTCAATACTTTGAATCTACCCCCAGATCCTTTGAATCAGGACATATTTATCAGCCCATGATGATAAATAACCTTGCTTTTATTTACACATAATATCCTTTAATGATTAATTCCCTTCTCCCTCTGAAAACTTTTTTTAAAAAAATACCAGTAATTTCTCTGGATGTAAAAACTCTCCTGAATTCTGCTCAAAATGTTCCCACTGGCTGACCAGAGAAAGCCAGATTTTGATGATTCCACATCACCCTCAGGTTCCAGTCAACTTCTCCACTTGTTCCAGAAGGTCCCACAATTTTTAGAGCAGTTTTTAATTTCCAAGTTTATTTTATCCACTGTATAATAGCTTTTGTTTGATTCTCTCTTTATACTCTAAGAGGAAATGAATTCAATGGTGTATCTTGAATATATGTCAACATTCCCAAATGCCTCTTTATGCTTCCAGCTGTCAAACTATCATAATGTCAGAGCCCCACTGTCCAAACACTTCTGAATCACACTGAAGCTCTTCATAATGATCAACACACCATACTTCTTATGACACAACTTTTGTGTCATTTGTGATACAAGTCATATTCAGCATCTGTTGTTCATTATTACCTTTCTTGTATCATCAAATGATACCACCATCAAATTTAGATTACTAGACTAAATCAGATGAAAACCTCCATATAATTTTTTAAAGAAAAAAAGATGAAATCATAGAACAATCTTTCACCTAATACATGGAGTCTTCCTGTAATTGACAATTCTATATATTATTTTATTTTTAAAAAATAACAAAAAAAGAAAAAAACCAGTCCTTCTTTTGAACCTCAAAATTTTAGTATTCTAAAGATACCACAAATAACTTTATTTTTTTTTAAAAAAGACTGTTTTTTTAAGAGTGTTTGAAAGAGTGTTCATCTAAACAAAACTTAGTTCTAGCTAAGTTTCAAAACTTATTCTTCATTAGCAGCATCACATAAAAGCACAAGGCTCCATGTCAATTTCCAGAACAACTTTTTTTTTGTCTGGTATATACTTATTTGGAAGAGATATATATTTTCATTCATAACCTCTCTGCTTTCTACATGTTTGAGAGCTTCATAAACCTGTAACATTTATTCTGGCCTACACTTGGGCTAGGCTTTAATAAACATTGGCCTTTGGGGACATGCATGCTCATGGAATATTGGTTCTTCTCTCCTTGCTCTTCCCTTTATTTAAGGAAAAAGAGCTAGATGACAGCTATGAAAAATGGCAGCTGCAAGATCTTCTGCAGAAGAGAAATACAAGTTTTTCTGTCATATGTGACTAAGCCCAAGGCAATTTATGTAGCTTGTTTCTTTGTTCATCAAATCTATTTCTTTCTATATTTCAGTTAAGTACGGTAGCTTACAACATCTCTAAGAAATATTAAATGTCCTATAATAGAAATCAGAATATATTATCTATAGATTATATGTCAGGATTACTCATTCCCTTCTTGGTTTGAGCTATTTCCCTGTGGTTTCTAAAGTCTTCATCAGGTATTTGCTCCTTTTTATTCCTATTCCTACAGCAGTACTAAATTAAGCATTTGGATTGGTAGCTGACTTTTGAAAAATTATTATAGCTGGACTTCAGCTATGCCAGTGATGTTAATGCTCAATTTTTTTAAAAATGCCGAGTGCTACCAAATGGTATATCAACTGCTACTTATGGCTCCAAAGAAGGCATGACAATATATTCAAGAGAGGTTTTACACAACTAAAGTGCAAAGGGTAAGGCAAAAGAATGCAACTTCCACTGTTTTGAGTGGTCTAGCAGTCACATTTTATATGTTCTCTCTTTTATAAAGAACTATGGACTGAAATGTCTCTGGATTGGAAGGCAGATTCTCTGAATATGCAACCCAAAGAAGAAAGAATAAAATTTGGGAGAGAAGGAGAAATCTGGATTTATTAGAACAATTGTTTTATTGGCAAGTAGGAGTAAAAAAGATTTGAGATTTACGTTCTTAAGATATTTAGGAGATAAATGTTTGAAATTGCTATGTATAGATGAAAGTTGGGAAAAATCAACAAAAATATTTGAGTCAGCAATTGACTTAACATTTACGCTTTGTCTTTTGGGCATAACATCTCTTGAATGAATTCTAGCCTCTCATGGAATCCACATTTTTTTAAAAAAAATGATTTATATGCCGCCCTTCTCTGGAGACTCAGAGTGGCTTACAATGCATTAATTTTAAAGTTTGAACATATATTTCCAAGTAAAGTAGATGGCACAGTAGTCTTGTGTCATTGCCCATTTCAGACTGAAGCTGACTGAATGCAATAATGATATTATTGCCATCTAGTTCCTATGGTTGGGCCTACATTCCATAATCTATTAACCACTTTGAACAATTCAAGTGATCCACAGTTAACAGATATTCCGATGGAAAAAACAAAACAAAACAAAACAAAACTAAACAAAACTAAACAAAACAAAACAAAACAAAACAAAACAAAACCACACCACACCACACCACACCACACCACACCACACCACACCAAACCAAACCAAACCAAACCAAACCACACGAAACCTCTTTTCTGTATGCTTAAGGGCTTCTGAAGAGCTCTGAATAATTTACAGACAAACATTGCATGGACTTTCTGCTAGGGTGGTGCATAAAATGGGAAATGTGCTTTGTTTTCAGGAAGGAAATAGGAAAGAGTAGGCGCCCATACTAACTTATAATGCCTGTATAAGTATTTTTTAAAAATATTTCCCTTGGCCTTGCTTTGCAGATTAAATGGCACACAGCACTATCGCTGGCTACTTCGCTATATAATTCAAGCACAGTTTCAGCATGTTTTTCTCTAGCCAGCCTACCTACCTAACAGGCACAAGGACAGCAAAAGATAGTTATGTGGTTCCTCTCTTTGCTTGTATGACTGTGTTTAATTTATTCTAAGAGTTATTGCAGAAAAGTAAAAAAAACCCTGCTACTATTTAATTCTTTAATAAGTTTGTAATTATTAGAATCTGCAAACAGCAATATCTCTATCTCTTCTGTATAACTCTCACTTTTCATGAGATGGGAGATCGGTTATATACATTTTGTAAATAAATAAAAATGCACTCTGAAAATTCATCATGAAATAGACCCTTTTTAAGGCATTTGAGAACTACAAATAATTATGTTTATAATGGCTTAATTATGTCACTGGACTTTTTAAAAAAGTAGATTAAATGTGTTAAGCCTACTAGAAGCTGAACACATACCAAAGGTGCTTTTTCAAAAAGCAACTAGAATTTGTTTTTCCTTGAAGACCGTTCACTTCTCATACAAGAAGCTTCTTCAGTTCTAAACTCCTTCAGTCAGAACTGAAGAAGCTTCTTGGATGAGAAGCAAAATGTCTTCAAGAAAAACCAAAGTCCAGTTGCCTTTTGAAAAAGCACCTTTGGGACAACCATGACCTGGATGACTGAGAATCTCCACAGATGACAAGCTGAACGTATATATTTTAATACTTTCTTTTCAACAACAATACAAGTGAAAAACTGACTGATAAACTTTGTTGCTTTGCTGCCAAACTTTAGTGGCATCCCATTTGACTGGGGGGAAAAACTGCTGGAAAGTAAATGTTATCCATGAGCTATAGATTCCTCATTATTAAACAACATCATATTGTCCAGATAAATGTGTTAATGTGCCTTTCCTTTCAATATCACTGTACATCAAGCACGTAGTTTAATTTATTATCTTGCATACTTGTTTGTTTGATTAATTATTAAAGTATTTCTAACTGCCATATATCAACAGAACTCAAAATAGGATACAATCAACAAGACAAATCAACATGAAGTCATGCAACATCAATAATTTATAATATGTCATACATGACAGATCTATAATCAAGAAAGTTAAAATAGCTCAGCGTTAATTTGCCATGAAAAAATAATTATTTCATCATTAGGATGGCCATCTGAGAATAACCCATCTTGTTTCTCCATATACTATACTGTATCAGAGTCAATGGTGAGTGCGGTGGTAAAAGGACACCCCCTCCAATACAAGAGCTGCATGTAGTACCAAACCAATGGGATGCCCCCCACCACATCATCACTCAGGAACCCATGAAGGATAATTTAAAATGTGATCAGTTTTTGTCTAAAACAAGTAGGTGTTAGTAAAGTAAGCACTGATGTATGAAATGAGCCAAGAGATTCTATTATGCATACACTGCAAAATGAGTGACTTTTTAAGAAATGCTCAGCAACTACCTTTGCTTACAATTAAGACTCTTTTTGTCCTTTTAAAACTCTTTCTTTTGTCAAGGTAAAAAGGTCATTGCTACAAATTTTACAGTAGATATTCTAAATAAGCTTTTTTTAAAGCAAAAAACTACCAATATGAACAAATAACAATATTTTAAAAATGTAAATTAGAATGTATTATCTTCAGAAAACAAACCAGATGCTTTTATTGAATCTGATTACCTAGCAGCATTTACTTTCTTTTTCAAATACCATTTCCATATATTGTATTTATATGTCATTGAGAAATTAATATGATTGGCTTAATTACTCAATGCATTACAGCCAGAATTTAGCCATCATCATCCATTGGTTATTGCTAAAATCACGGATAGTAGGAAATGATAGAATATTTCCAAACATCTTTACATCTACACTTTACACATTGTAGTTATCATTATTGGCCTAAGCCAGGGGTGGGCAAACTTGGCTCTTTTACACCTTGTGGACTTCAACTCCCAGAATTCCTGAGTCAGCCAAGCTATCTTGGGAATTCTGGGAGTTGAAGTCCACAAG
>JANHZT010006398.1:131399-149302 GCA_032468215.1 Stegonotus admiraltiensis
TCCCCCCCCCCAAAAAAAAATGTGTAAGAGTCTCTTTGAAGAATTAATTGGAGCTGTGTTTCCCAACCTCAGCAACTTTAAGAAGGGTGGGTTTCAACTCCCAGAATTCCCCAGCCAGCATATATTAGACTTACGGTCATTATGTTCTCAAAGCCTGGCATTTGTTTCTAGAAAAAGAAATTTCATGCTGCAAATCTGCTAGAAACATTGTATTCTGCACAAAAAGTCCCCAATTGATGATGCCTCTCTGTAGTTTCTTCATGGTAAAAGTAAATGGATACAGTAATTTCCCAGGAGCAAATGAAACTAGTAACTGGGGGAAAAAATGTAAAATTATATTAGCTTCCTTTTTTATAGTTAAATGTATTTGCAAATTATTAAGGCTTTTATTTTCATGCACTTCTATATATTTTATTTATGCCGTATTTCAACATTTTCATAAATGTATTTCCTAGCAGGCATTTCTCCCAAAGTAACAAATGTTAGTAGGAAGTACTAGAGGATATTCCAACTCATAATTACATTTTGAAGGCAAACTGGCTCCAGAAACATGACATGTGCTTGTCAAAAGAACTCAAATACAAAATAGTGATTATCCCCAACTAACAGATTAGGGGCCAACTGCTGATCAAAGGTGAGCCAACTTTTCATGTATCAGAGATTATTAAATGTCTCCAAATACATACATTTGAAGCCAATCGGCCAGGAAATTTGAACCACCTGCATTTCTCCAAAGTCCATAACACCCATCTATTTAACTTTCACTCATTCTAATGTATTGAGTGATATCTGCAGCTCCCAACAGAGTCTATTGCAGAATTGACTTGTATGCAAAATTTAACCTATCTGAAGCTAGAAGGCCATCTTAAAGGATAAAGGATGTTAGTCGTAGAACTAAAACAAGTTTGAAACCAATGGTACTTTTAGTCCCACTAAATAATATAGATCAGCAAGTGAATGCATATATGCTAGATTTGTATGATCTAATTCATAGTTTGATAACATCCCAATTTTACAACGTATCCCAAACTACATCGATATAACACAATTACCATAACCAATCTTAGTTCAGGTTCATAAATGGAAAATGCATGCTATTCAACCAATAATTCAATATTTATTGAATTCAATAATTTAGTGGCTAATTCAAATACTGAGTTTGTCCTACAAGATATTATAGCAATAAGAGATTAATAAATCAAAGAAATGAATTCTGCATCAGCTGGAAATTTCAGATGTTTTTAGATAAATGAAATAAAAGTGAAAAAAATATTAATTAAAATCATAAGGAACATTCTAGTCATTGGAGATACTATATACCTAATAACCTTTCAAGATTTATTGCACTCTAGGGATTATCACATTTCACAGAAGAGACAAGATTAACATATAAGCCTCGGGTTTATTCAAAAAAGGATAAAAAATAAAGTTTCTTCTGTGAATTCTTACAGAAAGAACCAGCACAAGTTTTCTTAAGATAAAATACACCAATGAATTGAATTTTTTCTTAGTGGGACAATCAATGTCAAACAGATCCAGCAAAAATGCTTTGAATAATTCTGTCTGCTTTTCTTGACTTTGAATTTACCGTGTAACTCAATTCTTGCTCTAGTGCATATTGGATATAAATACAATTGAGAGTGTCCAGAAATATTTCACAAGAAGAGTCCTCCACTCCTCTGCTCGCAATAGAATACTTTATGCCACCAGACTTGAAATTCTGGGCTTAGAAAACTTAGAACTACACCACCTTCGGTATGACCTAAGCATAGCTGATAAAATCATCTGCTACAATGTCCTACCTGTCAATGACTACTTCAACTTCAACCACAACAATACATGAACACATAATAGATACAAACTTAATGTGAACTGCTCCAAACTCGATTGCAGAAAATATGACTTCAGCAACAGAGTGGGCAATACCTGGAATGCACTACCTGACTCTGTGGTTTCATCCCCAAACCCCAAAAATTTTAACCTAAGACTCTCTACCGTTGACCTCAACCCATTCCTAAGTAAGGGCCGTGCATAAGAGCACCCATGTGCCTACCCTGTTCTAATGTTCCCTTTAATTGTATTCATTTTATGTATTCAAATCATGCTTATACTTATATATATTATCTAATACGTACTCAACAAATAAATAAATAAATAAATAAATAATAAATAAATAAATAAATAAATAAAGAAAGAAAGAAAGAAAGAAAAGAAAAGAAAAGTTAGTAGTGAGAAAAATCATTGGTTTTTTTTTCTTCCCATTATAATCCACAATCAATACATAAATTTAATTATTTATGATCTTTCTATGCTCATCTTAACCGTGTCACATTTTTGGCCTCCACACACTCTATTTTAGACCTATTCCAGGCTGCTGGGATAATTGCAGCACATTGCCACTGATCACCGTCTCCGCATGTTGCGTTTTTGGTATGTCGCATTTTTGGCTGGTTCCGGATGGCGGGGAGTGGTGGTGGCAATCCCCGCTACCTGAAACTTACTGAAAATGAGACACGAGGAGGCCAAAAATAGGGTGTGCATAGGCCAATAACGCGATGTGTGGAGGCAGCAATTGGTGGCGATGTGCTGTGGTAATCCCTGCAGCCTGGAACGGGTCCAAAATGGGGTGTGCGGAGGCCATAAACGCGATGCACAGAGGCTGAAAACGTGACATGTGGAGGTGGTGATTGTCAGTGAGGTGCTGTGGTGAACCCCGCAGCCTGGAAAAGGTCTAAAACTGGGTGTGCAGAGGTCAAAAATGCAATGCACAGAGGCCAAAAGCATGATGCACGGAGGCGGTGATCAGCGATGATGTGCTGTGGTGATTGCCGCAGCCTGGAATGGGTCTAAAAAGGAGCGTGCAGAGGCCAAAAATGTGACATGCAGAGGATGAAAATGACTGAAGGGTGGGGGCTGGGGCTTAAGCAAGATTCACTGTATAAGACACACAGATATTTCTATCCACTTTTAGTGGAGGGAAAGTGTGTCTTATACTCCGAAAAATACGATAATTAGAGTGACAAATCTCCTCCTCACAAGGCCGGGTGAAAATAAGTGTTCCCAGACCTTATGGCAATGTGTTGCTCAAAATTCTATGATTCACAGTATCCCAGAACTGTAGTAGAAGGGAGGGATTACCAAAAACAGGATACTTCTTTGACTATTTTTAAGTGATTTCCTACTGTACTGAAGCCCCGTAAGATATGCTTTAAGCTTTTCAGCATTCAGTGGATTCTCTTCACCCTGACAATATTTTGGAAAGGCTCTTTTGAGAATAATGAAAAAGAAAAAAAAAGGAAGAACGGGAAGAAGATTCAGCATGCAAGCTCCCTTTCTGTTTGTGCTTAAAGGATTTAGTAAACGTATTCATTCCTACCTGGGGTTCATGGGAATTCTATTTCTGAGCCTTGATATCAAATAATTGTAATATATATGATTTTAATGCCTCCACCTTCATTGGAGAGATAAATTAGTTTGTTGCATTCCCACAGAAATATCTGAACATCTAGATAGTGTTTAGCTTCAAGTGCCTGAACAAAGTGTGAGAAGCCTAATTAACTTATTTATTTTAGGGTACAGTTTCCTTATTTATTCTTAGGCACCCTTAGCTCAGTTCAGCTACTATGATGATGTTGGTTAGTAAAGTATGAAGTGATGCCAGCTGAACTGCCAATAAATGATAGACAGACAGACAGAAAATGCTGAGCAACCTGTCTTTCTATTTACTCATCCCTTAGGAATGCTTTGAAACATCAAGAGGATTGGTCGGGCATAAATAAATCCTGAGCTTGCATGATGAGCTCTGATCAATTAAGAAAGCTCCTTGGTCACGTGAGAAGGGTGGTCAGGCCAAGTATACAATTTTCAACTATAGTAGCAAGGCCTCCAGTGATAGCATGACTAAAAGGAAGAACATCATCCCTCTCATTTGGATGCAGTACAGCCCCACTCTAAAATCAGCCTGCACTCCAAGACATAATGGTATTAAAACCAGAATCATTTAAGTACACAATTACCATATGCTTCAATGTCCTACACACAGCAGCAAGGCGAAGTGAAATTCTTTCAAAAGGTACTGTTTGATGGGAGAACCTGGTATGTCAGGGCCTCAGGGTCTCTGAGAACAATTTAACACCACACATATGATTTCCAAACAATTTAAACTTGACTACAGAACAAACGCATATTGTAAAATCTACATTTTCAGTTAGGATCAGAAGGCAGCTCTGATAGTCAGATACAGAGGTGCTTCATTAAATGGAACAAACATAAAATCTCAAGCAGGCAACACAGTATTATTAGCTCTCCTAATTTCTACTGGCATGAACAGAGAGACGGTTTCCAAATTCACAAAATTTATTTATTTATTTATTATTTGGGCTTGTATGCCACCCTCTCTCCAAAGGACTCAGGGCAGCTCACAACAATAAATACACAAATTCAATTATGAAATATAACAAATATAAGAACCCATTAAAATCACATTTAAAAACCTGCTGCAGAGCTTAGAAAAAAGATTCTAATACAGTAACTGCACGCAGATTATAGGTGCTTATCAGTAGAGTAAAATTCACTTAACTGAATAATGCCCCAATCAGAGTTCCAAATCCCAGGGGAGCATCTATATGCATTTGGCTGAAAAGTCTATGGTCTTTTAAATCTACTGAAATAGATAAAATAAATTAATAATTCTGAAAAATCAGAAAGGGTATTTTTGTGGTGGACATGGTTACTTTAAATCAGGGATATCAAACTTGCGGCTCATGGGCTGGATGCGTCACGTGCTGGCCATGCCCACACCCAGTTTAGCAAAGGGGGAAAAAGTTGTGATACATCACGTCATGCCGCCATGATGCCCTGAGTTTGACACTTTAAATAAAGCACAACTTAAAAGATAGACCTATGTCCGTCCCCCCCATGGTATCTTTGGCAGAAAGCATCACCTGTGTTTAATATAGCTTATTCAGATGGAACTGAACATATCTACCAGTTGAATGAAAGAAAGAATTATCTTTCACCATGATGGTAATAAATTGATTTGCTCTTGAGAGACAGTGAATTGTAACAGAAGTGCATATTGACTTTTACCTTCCTTCTGGTGAGAAGAATGAAATGTCAAGAGTTACTGCTTTAATATCAGCCAAGGGAAGGCCATTAGTTGTAGTGTGGGTGGATTCAGGAAATCATTGTTCAAACTATGTTTCTAAATACTGGTGTGTGCTTTATTAAATCATTCTAATACTTTTTTAACCCATCTTTTGAAGCTAACAGTTTAAATCAGTGCTATATGTCTTTCATGATGTAAAAGAACCAGAATTGTGACAAGGAACTAAAGAACACGGATTATAAGCATTTTATGGATACTTGGTAGCAATTTTAAGAGACATACAAGTTTCAAGATAGTTCTTGTCTCATTGAAGATAAGAGTGTTTAATTTTTTGTTTATTGCATAAAGATCTATTTAAAAAAAGACGATACTCAAGAATTGTGGAGAATCACAAGTAAAAGGGAAAGCAAACCTTTGCAAAGATATTTTGCAAATGATTAGGTAGCTTAATCAGTTACTAAATAATTAGATTGCTTAATAAGTTATATTCATAAAGTATATATGGAGATTCTTAATCATCCAGGTATGGTTGTCCCAAAGATGTTTTTCAAAGGCAACTGGATTTTCTTGGTTTTTTTCCTTGAAAATGAAGGAAATTCTACTGAACTGAAGAAGCTTCTCCAATGAAAAGTAAAATGTTTTCAAAGAAAAAAATCAAGAAAGTTGCTTTTGAAAAGCACCTTTGGGTTATTCATAAAGTAATTCTATATATGTTAAAAATACCTAAACTTCAACATGCCTACTTAAATGTATAATATATAAAATAAAACATCTGTTGCTTGTTACTATTTTAATCAGAGCCTATGGGGTTTGTATGGAGAATTAGTGCAGGGAAAGTGGCTCAGAGTGAGACAACAGCTGCGATATAAGGATATCTGCAAGAGGGACCTAAAGGCCCTGGGAATGGCCATTAACAACTGGGAAACCTTGACCTCCGATCGTTCAGCTTGGAGGCTAAAGACGCAGCATGGCCTTCTCCAATTCGAAGAGACACTTGTTCAACAGGCTGAGGCAAAGAGGCAGTCCTGGAACCAGCGAAATCTGGGGGCTGGGCAGGGGACAGAATGTTTCTGCCCTCAGTGTGGAAGGGATTGCCACTCTTGAATTGGCCTAGATGCTGTTTTAGGACCTCTTTCCAGAGCATGATACCATAGTCTCTTGAGACTGAAGGATGCCAATGATGATGATGAGGTTTATTTCCTTTGGTGTAGATAAAAATGTAAAGCAGACTATAACTATTTTTCAGAAGATTTTATACACACTTTAACAAAAGTATTGCATGCTAATTATAAATATTTAACATATAGAATGTTTTAGATTGAATTTGTAAACCTTGAGGTCTGCCACCTGTGTTATATCACGAAAAATATCAGAAAGTAATTAGCTAAGTAGATTAGCACTAATGCCTGTATCAAGAACACATGCCACTGGAAGGGTTGGGTTTTTTTTTATAAGCCTCAAAGAAGTAGTTGTAAGTCTTCTTGTCCTGAAGCTCTTGTTGGACTCAACAGGGATAATTATCAGTTTCAATTTATTTGGGGAGAATAAAGCATTGGCAAGATGTGGTTTTCTTAGGTGAAAAAGATTATGTGGAATCATTGTAATCTGATTTGTAGCCTAAAATGTTCTAAGTTGTGTTGATCAATTTCTACAGCCAAGAATTACACAACATAATTTATTTATTCGACCCATCAGCCTTTTTACTTCCACATATTATCACCAGAAGAATGTTATGCATCATACCACTGGACAAATTACGCTAACAATGCCTGACTTTGTCTCTAAGAATCCAAAGAACCCCGTAAGTCTCCTAAAACAACTTTCGCTGTCATTAAAGATTAGAAGAACTTAACACATTTAAAATAAAACTGAGTTGGATGAAGAGACTTCCATTTAATAGGAAGGATATACATTGGAATATGTAAATTGCTATTGGAATGGTTGTACTAGTTCTTACAGCTCTTAAAATTGTAATTCTTCAATTGATTTGAAGCCTGCAAACAGATGTGGGAATAAAAGCATTCAGAACATCCAGCTGGCTTACACGGACGCATTGGCACTGGATAGTTAGAATTCACATGATTCACTTATCACATGATTTAAAAAAAATCAAATCCTATTCTTCATGTTCATGGGTAAAATGAAGAGGGTTTAAAAGAGCATCACTGAATGATGACAAATAACAATCTCAAAATGATGACAAATAAATAACAATCTTAAAATATGGCAAATGTCAAATTTTGTTCTTAATTTTATTTTGGTAAAAAACCTCCATCTGAAAAAGGCCTGAAAACAGGAACACAAAACATTCAGCTTACCTGAATGGTAGGTGTGGAGCGATTTTTTCGTGTTGTAGTAGTGGCCATAGTCGTGGTAGTTTCCATGACGGTGGTGGACATCTCTGGTGGCATAGAGGTTGTGGGAGCTGTCCCCAGAATAGATGGCACTTCACCAACCAGCCGAACACTTCCATTGATTTTGATGTTGGGGTTGTTTTCTGCTGCCATGTTCAGTACTTTCAAGCCATTGTAATAGAGACCGGAAAGCTGACCTTGGAAGAGACGCCCTCTATCTTTTCCTCCAATGGCTATTTGAGCCTGGGTGTTGAAGATCGTTAACTGTCGTCCTAAGTGAAGGGAGGTGAATATTGTTATTGCCAGGAAAATTCTTACCCCTTTTTTAAAAACCAAAATGTTTTATGTTATGTCCTGGTTGAATGGGTGGAAGATCAGAGTGAGTTTTCTGACATTGGTGGTGATGGCAATTGTGATGGCTGAGTGACTGGAATGCAATACTACAAAAAAATTGCCTCATTGTGTTACAAATTAGGATAAACCAGATCAAACAAATAACAATGGACCCAGATTTTCTTGGCCTTATTCTCATAAATATCAACATATTTAGCAGAAGCCAGGATTCCAAATTCCACCCAAGTGATGAACTCAATCCAGTTTTAAGATCAACCATTCTGCAGGGTTTTTCCCCCCTGAGAATCTGAGAGAGTTCAGTTCAATGAAACTACTCTGATTTTTGCATATTATGGAATTGAAGAAAATTGGATCCTTGCATGGACTGAACAAAGATTGAATCCTGTCCTATGACTTGGAAAAAGATATAGTATTAAAAGATGGATAAATGTATTCTTCATGACTCTTTAAAACATAAAATAACTATATCTCTAAATGAGGATATAATCTGCATGTAAATAAAGTGCAACTTTAAGACAATGTTGGATTATCATTTCTGTTGAAGAAAACAATATATATCTTAAAATTAGTAGAAACAAACAATTCTATTCCTTGGGTACCTCACTTTCACAGTAAAAATCTATGCAGTCATTTCTACCTCACACTGAAGTTATGGAAATCAGACCCAGTACCCCTTTGCTGCAGAAAACCAAATCCGAACAAGAAGGATTCTTATAGCCTTCTCTTTAAAGTATCAGTTACTAAACACAGGCTGATCTTTGAAAAGTAGCTTATGTTTTGATTAGTAAGCAATTTTATTGGAGGGACATTTTGAAAAGAGAGAGTATAGTGGTGAACCTGAGCTCTGCTAGGATCTCAAAATGAATGATCAGCAGGTTTTACAATATCCATCCACCATTTTTTCCAAGGATTGTTTTTTCTTCACCAGTACTAATCATGAGTCAAAAACCCAAATTTGATTGTACAGAATTATCATAGTGAATCTTCCTTGAGATTTCAGAAATGAATGTCCCAATTCCTTAAAGGAAAGCAGGAAGAATTCAATTCTCGTCAGAATGGACCCCACAAATAATTGCCAATCCTTCATTCTACATACAAATCAAGGATGTATTCATCCCATTAATTCAAAAAGACAATTCAAACTTTGACAAAACTTTTTTCTTTCTGTTGTTCTTGCCTCATCATTTCTGGAAAATTAACATAAATTTTCAAGAATTACATTCCTTCTATATATGATTTCTTTGCATTCAGCTTTCCAAATGACAGCTATAAATTTTATATGATAAATCCAATATGTAAGCTCACCTGGATTTAATATTTATTCATGTGTTTTAGAGTGTATTAAATGTAAATGTCCATTAAATAAAGAACCATACTAGCCACATTTCAGAAAATAAAGTGGAATTAGTATTATTTCATTCAGTCCACTTCTCCCAACATTTACACACACATGTCCATTCCCTCCCCTCCTCCCTTGAACACTCACCACTTTCTTTCTCTGTTCTATCCTGATAAATGCCAAATTCTACTGTGTTGTAAAATAGAATCTAAACCCAATTACTGATTCCCTGTGATTAAAGTAGATCAGAATAGGAGGGGGAGCTCACCAATTTTGGTCGTCGTGGCAGGTCTCGAAGTCAAGTGGTGATGCGGTGTTGCATCATCTAATGGTGACAGGATGGGTCATGGGGAAGAGAATTGGGACAAGAGAAGAAATGCATCTGAAAGGAATTCCTATTCCCAAGGAGGATCCTAGCTAACCAAGCAAAGTAGATGTTTATGGGAAATGCTGAGAGTTTGAGGAAGCGGAATGCACATCTTCATGTGCTCTCCACTACCGTAACAAGAAACAGATCTTCATTAAGCAAAGATGGACTAGTGTACAAATGTAAAAACAGCAAATTAAAAGAAGAAAAAAATGAAAGGATTGATATACTCTGTCCTTGGAAAGCAATTAAATCTTAATTTTTGAAATCTCTTCTATTATCTCTTTCCTCTCATGCCCTTTTATCCTTATCATATGGATTTGTTGCATGTAGCTTGCGAATGGCATGTTGCATTTATCTGTTGTGTGAGAGAATAGCAAATCTGGCTAGGCTCAATTTTTTTAAATAAAAAAATAATTGCTATAGTGATAATCTCACAGACATTTTTAGGTTATAGAAATGATTGTACTAAGACTATGTTCACTCCAAACTCTTTCAAGTAATGACATAATAGTATCAGCTATCACAGGGAAAATTCTGATGGGCTCTCATTAAATTTGGATCTTTTTTTCAGAGATACTATAACATTAACTGCATTTTTCTTTTCATTCTCATGCAGTGCTACCAGCTGGAAAATGATACTTGAGGCAAATACTTTATTAGTCTCTGCCTTTTCCATAGGGAAAAAATGTATAGGCTGTTCAACTGCCACAAAATTACACATAAATTAGGACTTCTGCTCAAAACTTACCCATGTTATTTGAATGGGTACGTTTCTGAGAGGAATTAATCAATTCCCCTAAGGAGGCTAAAATATAGAGTGGGGAAAATGTCCTAGCTTGGAAAGCTATAATAACCCCTAAGTAATTCAGATTTGCGGTTTGAAAGGGCTCAGCCAGCCTTGATATTCTGAAAAAGCTCTTCTCTCAATTCCTTTGGACATTTATGGCTTTATATAATACAGTACAGGGCCGGTCTTATTTTTTAAAAAAAACAACCCTTCCCCTTGTACCCTATCCCTTTCTTGGGGTCCAGAAACAAAAGCTGCAGAGAGGCAATGAGATTTCAAAACTTATGACCAGATTCTATAACCAACAGCCAGAAAATAGCATTTTAAAAAGTAACTTCTGGAAACTGGAAAGTTATCTACATAATTTACTCTAATTTTTCCCTCAGACTATTAACAATTGACCAAAGACTGCCATGAGATCCAACTGGTATTCTGATAATGACATCCTTCATGTCTAATGACACAAAGCAAAATTAGTGGATTCCCTTAAAATATACTTTTAGTTTCTTTAACAATCCCAGGAGAACCAAAGACAAAAAAAAACTACTATACCCACCCTTTGGAGATCACCAAAAGATGGGTAGAGTATAATTGTCATATAGTATTTAGAAAAGAAATTACACTTGTTGAATGTGCCATGGAAGACTTGTCATTAATGAAATATATTTGTAGGGCTGTGCCATACTTAAGGGAGTGATGTGGTTTGGGAAAAACCAAATCACTCCCTATGCCTATAGCACCTGTTGGAAACACTTTCCGATAGTGTGTTTTTTCTTGGAGTTATGCAGCTGCCCTTTGCATCTGCCACACAATCCTAGGAATGGATGTATTTGATTTAAGGAGTTTCCAAAAGATCCTACATGCAAATCCAACCTGTTTCTTCCTTTGAAGGACTATAAAATACTTCCCAGAGTGTCGTAAGTAAACTGTTTTTAAATGGAAAGAATTATGGAATGTCTTTGGAAATTGAAAGAGACATGTTAGGCCATTGAGTCCAATCCTTGCTTAATTCTGTAATTCATATTACAGGATCCATGACAACTATTTTGACTTTGAACATATCATGTGAAAATGACCATCAGTTCCTAGTTAATGCTTCACCTTGCCTAGTTTGTTTTGAGATAGAATTGCATGTGTCAAGGACAGATTTTGCATCTTACTTTTCTTAATTAATTTCTTCTGTTTTTAGTTGGTAGACACCCTTAGTATCAACTACTGTCTTTGACAATGCTTAGGTTATCCAGAAAACTCAGAGCTAATCCCAGATTTAGTACATTCTCTCTCATGGCCCATGATCTTTGGAACAGCATCTCCAAGAGTTTATGGTTACTACTCTCAAAAGATTCAGGAAGTTTCTTATACCTAGCTCTGTTTTCAGGCCTGGGGTTAGAGTACTTGTGGAGCCCATCACATTTTTGTGTATTTTATTTATTTGGCTCTGTCCTGGTGATCATGATTTTTAAATTACCAGCATGTACTTTAAATAGTTTTAAGACACCCAGAATCTATCTGGAGTAATAGAGCTTCAAAATCCAATACATTAATTTAATAACTGTTGAAATTAGTCTTCAGTTAATTTCCGTCTTAAGTATTTCAATCTTAGGTATTTCAGTCATGCTATGTTCAGTAAGTTACTTCATAGATCTACTCTATAAAACCAAACCAAATTTGCATTTAATCTCTGTCTGTTTATGGCTGTTGTTGCATGTAAGACCCCAATCTAGTTCAAAACCATTATGAATGGGCAAGAGAGGTTTAAATATTTACTTCACTGTTGCTTTCCAAAATTTATGTCCTCCAATAGGAGTTTAAAAAGGCTGTGAAACTCCATTGGTGCTAGTGTGTGAGGGAGAGCAACTGAACATGTGTAAGCAAATGAGAAAGCTTTATTTGATTTATTTGTTTTAGAAATATAACCATGCATATTGTTCCAACATCCTAGATACAATTACCTGAAACAAATTACCTATTTTTTTTTAAAAAAGAAAATGCATGTGTTTTCTTCTTGATGATTTTCTTCTTCTAGCGTAGCTGACAAGGCAGGCAACATACAGCACAGCTACATTTTATAACAAAACACTGACATTAAAAGTGTGTGTTTGCTAAAAGGACAATCACAGGTCTCTGGAAGATCTGCTTTTAACTAAAACCACTTGTGTGAAACATTTTTACTTGATGATCAAGTGGAAAACAATGGGAAAAAAGAAAAAAATGTATAGAGGAAACATGCACAGCTGAAATGTCAGGTCAGACCTCAATCTTTCCTAATGTGATAGAGCTCATTCTTACAAAATAAGAAAGTTAGAAAACGGTTTTGCATGTATTCTCTATTTCAAAGGCATCACTGTAGTACTGGGAGCTCATTGTGACTAAGAAAATGGAAATTGAGTAGTATAGGTAATCCTCAGTTAACTATGGAAATTGGAACTCCATCACTAAGCAACAGGTTTTAAAGCTGTTTAAACTCATGTGACCATGCCGACTTATGATCGCAGTTCTGGCAGTAGTTGTTAAGTGCATTGTGTTTGGTCATTAAATGAAACATCAAGTGACTGCAACTTATGATTTCCTCATTGACTTTATTTGCCAGAAGCCAGCAGTCAAGGTCGCAAATGCCAATCATTTGCAAATGCCAATCATGTGACTGTGGTTGCCAAGTGCCCAAATCATGATTGTATGACTGTGGGGATGTTGCGACAATTGCCATTTCAAGGATGAACCTTAAGTCTCCTTGCTCAGTGCCATTATAACATCAAACATAATTAAACAAGTGGTTGCTAAACAAGGACCAGTTGTAGATGAGGTTCTCCTTATTCCGTTTATGGTGTTTACATAAAAGACAAGCAGTGTTTGCCACTATTTCATCCAGGATAGGTATAATTTGTAACCGTTTAAATCAATTTGATTTGGTTTTGAATTTAAAAATGTCCATATAATCTGGTTTTCCTATTGACAAAACAATAAAAGAAATCTAAAAAAGAAAAAGAAAAAAGAAAAGTCTGGCCATCAGAATACCAATTGCACTACAGAATGTATTGATTTGGTTCATAATGTTGAATTTCAGAGTTTAGGCTACAAATCTGTCTAAAACTTGTCAAAAATCAGCAGCTGACGGATGAGGTAGTTTTGTGCCATTTGCTTCCAAATCATCCATCAACTGCCAATTTATTCTAAGTTGGGTGATATACTGCATCTTCCCACAGACAACATCATGTATGCTGGAATATATTTATAATTATTTTCTCATTCTTATTTTTTTAGTCTGAAAATGAATGACAGTATGTAACCCTCTCCCACACTTGGGTGCTGCTGTCAATATACTGAGCACTGAACTGTCTTTAAATAACCACTTTATTGCTACCCAGAGTTCATAATGATTATTTGTCCTGGCTTCATTCGTGAAACAGGAATGGGTAGCAGCAGATCTCTGAATCTTTATACATTGCATTTTAATGTTTCCTATTCTACAAAGAAAAGGAAAACATGAAACAGCAAGTATGTCTCTGGTATTTTAGAGTAGCTGAATTTAGCATAACTGTTTGGGCATATATGATGCCTGCAGTAGCCCCAGTTCTCACTTCACAGTTCAAAAGTTGGTGCTTGTTTTCCATGCATCATCAAATGAAAACATGTGATTTCTCCCTCTGTCTATTTCTCTCTCTCATTACTCACAGACACAGGATGGTAGTGGGCAGAAATACTATAATGCTGGGTGTGTTACCGTAGTATAAAGACTATGTCCTTGCTCTAATCTGGCAACCTCTGGATGTGCTTGGCATGCAATAACCAGAATTCCCAGCTAGCATTTCCAGTGATTATGGTACTTGGGAATTCTAGAATTACAATCCCCAACTACTCAGAAGATGGTAGAATGGAGAAGGCTTATGTTTAATGAAAAGTTATGTATAATGGCAATAGTAATACAAGCACTGGATTGTTCTTAAACACTTGAAAGCCCAAATACATTTTAATTTCCTTTTGTTTATTAGCTGTTATGCAGTTATAAATAGATAACTGCCAACTTCACAAGAGAATTAAACTGAATTCTAATTTTTGATTTTATACAAATAAAATTTGTGAAGTTGATTGATAGAACACATCTTTATGCATATTAATTAGATGAATCATATTCCTAAGTAAATGTGCAAAGAGATAATGCATTGCTGAATTAATAGATTTTTGGATAAAAATTTACAGGAACAATCCAATTAAATTGTAAATTCTTGTTAAATATCATTTTATTCTCTTCCCTTCTTTCTTCCCTATAATGGAGAAACAGCTTTCGCATTCCTTGCAAACATGCTTTTAATTCCACCCCCACAATTCAGTCACTTTTAAAAAACCACTTAAGAATTTCATTATGTACTTAAGTGCCATTAGTTTTGCTGGTATTCAAGGACCCCCAACTTTCTTGGCATGGCATCCATTGTGTTAATTGTAAATTATTCTACTATAGGTCCATTACGTCTGGCAGATAGCTATTCTCAGTGCTCTCTCTTTGACAGAGCAATCCATCCATCTTGGCAGCCATCAATTTATCATGTTCCATTTTGATAGCTATCTATCCTCTCACTCATCATCTTGAAGAGGTTGTCTGACATAAGACTTTCTTGATGCATTAAGAAATAAATGAATGACTACATGGGCTGGCAAAGTGTAGATGAGTGAATAAATGACAGGTTGGTACCGGTATGGTTTCCCCCCACTCTATAGTTTATCGCATGTCCAAATAACATCAACTCAAAATACCATGTTTTTAAAAATATGATATTATAGAAAATGATAGTATATCCCATTCTATGATAAGCTAGATAGTAGGGCTGTCATGCTCCAAAAAAACAATTTGGAAGGAGTATGCTTCGGCCTTTACCCAAGCATGGGACCTTTCTGCTTACATGGCATGCATTTTTTCAGCCTTTTGTATGAACTTGAAAAAAAATATGAGGGAGCTTTAATGAACGGAATCAAAAAGCCCATCCTTAATGTAATGCTTATGGAAGCCTAAAAACAGATGTATGATTGCCTTGGTGCTGTGCTTATTTTTTGCATAAAGTCAAAGCAGATCTTTTGAATCATTTTAAAAGTATATACAGCCCTACTAAATAGTACAAAATGATTTAGGATACTCCATGTCAAGGCCTGCCTCACCCCTGTGCTTCCTAAAAATGTTTGAGATCTCTGTGGTTTTCTTTAGATTGTGCTTGTCTTATGTGATTGTCTTTTAACAAAGCAACATCATCAAATTGTGTTCATCGTCATCACCACCATCACCACTGACAATGGCAAAAACATCAATTTCAGAACTCAAGACGATAGACATGTAAATATCTTTCAGCATGCTTATCTCAGGCTTCGGAAATAAAGAAACAAAAGACCAAAAAGTAAAATTATAGAGAGGGGAAAAAAACTACAAACAACAGCAGGTTTTCAGGCAAATGAGCTTCATCACAGCATTGGGCATGCACCGGGTTTAACAAAAGCAAGGCCATTGTTGTATTTAGCGTTAAAGGGACTTTATCCTTTTGAGATTAGCAAAAGAAAGTTATCCACTTTTTAGACCGGGGTGTCAAACTCGATTTCACTGAGGGCAGCATCAGGGTTGTGTTTGATCTTGGGGGCCAGGGTGGGTGTGGCCAACTTGACATTAATTGTGTCAGGGGTGCCAGTGGCAGCCTGAGTGCTCTGCCAGCAAAAACGGGGTTTTTTGGCTGGGACGGCTCTCCCAAGCTCCATTTTCGCTGGCAGACGGTTGCAGGAGGCCGTCTCAGCCTAAAACAGAGATTGAGAGCCCATTTTCACTAGTAGAGACACTGCGGGCCAGTTCTTTGATGTTTCCAGGGCTGCCCTGTGGGCCAGATCTAAGCATCCCATGGGCCAGATCCGGCCTACAGGCCTTGAGTTTGACACCCCTATTTTAGACTAAATATGTTTACATTTTAAAAATCTGTTCTCATAGACACTGATCACATTCAGGAGTTTCAATCATTATTTATTATGCTGTTGCCTTAATTATCAAACATAGCACTGACAGAAAGTTTTAGGTCAGTTGTATATGTAGTGACCCATCAAACTAAATCACAATTTAGCAACCACATCTGACCATTGATCTTGGAGGTTATTAGCTCCCTGGTTAAAAGAAGTTTGGCTAGAACCTGGGAGACCACGAGTTCTAGTCCAGCTTAGGTACAAAGGTAGCTGGGTAACCTTGGGCCCGTCACTTTCTTTCAGCCCTAGAAGGAGGCAATGGCAAACAATTTTTGAAAAACCTTGCCAAGAAAACAGCAAAAACTTGCTCCTGCAGTGTCCAAGAATCAGACATGATTGAACAGAAAACAAAATGCACTTCAGTTTTTGCAGACTCTAATATAGGACAGCCGTGTTTTCAGTTTAGGACTGAAAGTAGCTGTTGTAATTATGCTCTAATCTAAACTTCTCATCCAGGCTCCATTGCTGGTATGTTTTTGATTTTTCTATGTTCTTAACTAGTAATACCATTCATATCTGGGAATCTACCAGCAATTTAAAATTTCCTAAAATAGGACAAATTGGTTTAGGGACACTATTTGAACAGTTTGAATTACATTCCCAATGATTCAGTCTATTTCTCTTGATTTGTTTGGGTAAATTTCTTCAAATCCTTTATCCTTTGCCATGGTTCCTTTATTTTTCCTTATTTTACCCTTATTTATGCATTTAAAGGACTACCCTCCCTTTAACACATTTTATCATCTTTCTCAAATTTAGAGAGTAATATGTGTGTGTGCATATTATTTTTATGCATAGACAACCATTAAAAAGGTTACCTTATCAATGAAGAAATAAATAACATGCTTACTCAATGTATGCTCTTGAAATAAAAAGGAGCCTGAGTTGCGTAGGAGACTAATGCCTCCGACTAAGGCAGTATTTAACTTCCAGCTGCCTGCAATTACTGCGCGTTCAATTTTCACCAGGCTCAAGGTTGACTCAGCCTTCCATCCTTTCTAAGGTGGGTAAAATGAGGACTCAGTTTGTGGGGGCTGACTTTGTATAAAATATATAAAAGTATAAAGGCTATGCTTAATGCATTGTAAGCCACCCTAAGTCTCTGGAGAAGGGCGGCATATAAATAATAATAATAATAATAATAATAATAATAATAATAATAATAAAACAAATCTGAAATTCAAATCTGAAAACAAATCTGAAATTCAAGACCAATTCTGAAAACTCCAATGTGGTTGTCACCCAATTCTTTTTTCTAGCAGAGACACTTTAAAAAGGTAAGCAAAAGTTGGTCCAGGATTTCCTAAATTATAAAATTGGACCTGATATGTTTTATTTTATATCATACCCAAGCTGTGGAAAAAGAATCAGCTTTGTAATTCAGCTTGTGGTACTTAAACAAAATTTTCGTATTCAAAAGATTCAAAAATATTGGTATTCAAAAGATTCAAAAAGGCTGATGACAGAAACTATGTGTATTATGAAATATGTAAAGTTTATCTTCTAACTAGAGGGTCTCCAAACTTGGCAACTTTAAGACTTGTGGACTTTAACTCCCAGAATTCCTCAGCCAGCCATGCTGGCAGTGGTATTTTGGGAGTTGTAGT
>JANHZT010006398.1:149402-159838 GCA_032468215.1 Stegonotus admiraltiensis
TGTAAAGTTTATCTTCTAACTAGAGGGTCTCCAAACTTGGCAACATTAAGACTTGTGGACTTTAACTCCCAGAATTCCACAGCCAGCCATGCTGGCAGAGGAATTTTGGGAGTTGAAGTCCACAAGTTTAAAAGTTGTCAAGTTTGGAGACCCCTCTTTAACTGATTGGTACGGATGTGGAACTCATTTCTCAACATTTGGCAAAACTTCAAGGACAAATTTCAATATGGTATACTATAAACAAATGTATATAGAGGGAAAAATATCTGTGTACAAAAATTTATCTATTGACCAGGCTCTATTGGTTGAGATCATTATACGTTAACTGAAATGGGATAGTTGGACTTAAAAATAGTTCACTTCCCCTAGAATACTCTTATTATAAACCAGGACTGTCAAACTCGTGACAACATGTTGTCCTCACATGATGTATTGCAACTTTTCTCCACTTTGCTAAACCGGGGATGGGCGTGGCCAGTGTGTGATGCATCTGGCCCTTGAGCCGCCAGTTTGACACCCCTGTTGTAAACTCTATGTTTATTTCAATAAGGTTTGAACTATATCCCATGAGGAATATTTGCAATCAACTTTCATTGGGAACTGGTTAAGCAGCTGTAGAATTCTCATTAAACCATTACAATATATTTGTGAGCATATTTGAGTTGCTTCTTCTAAGGACTATATATTACTTTGGGAAATTAATGGATTTGTGAACTGTTAAACAGAAAACAAGCATGCTTGCCCTACATTTCTAAAATACAATAGTTTCAATCTAGAATCTCCACATAGAAATGGTATTGCACATAGATGTATATTTTTTGCAGATGGATTCATCTTTGTGTTTAGATTAAGGTATGCATCAAAAGACCACAAAACTTTATTCAGAAGAAAAATTGGTTGAATTCAATGAGACTTATCCTTAGGGTAAGTATAAGATATGTGTAGAGTGCAACCAAGGATGAGAATAGCTAGTCTTAAAATACAAATCAATTACCTGTGGCTACACTACTAGCATTCTCATTAATGCATCAATAAAAAAATGTATCTGCAGGTCTGTTCTGTTGATCCAAATGGGAATATGTTATTGCATCATGCAGCAAGATTCCATGGCATGATTTTCTATATTATGTAGGCCAGTATTTTTCAACCGTAGCAACTTTAACATGGCTGGTTAGGGAATTCTGGGAGTTGAAATTCATACATCTTAAAGTTGTAAAATTGAAAAACACTAGTGTAAACAATATTGAAACAAGGTGTATTCTGAAAAATACACATCATTTTTTCACTTTTCCCTATAGAGCTTATATGAACATTTAAATGCTATCCCTTAGGATTCAGGGGTTGGAGAAATAAATACCCAAAACACATTAGCTTCATTAAAATGATGAGGGCAGTCATAACTGTAACATTATTTAAAAGGGAATGGGGTCTCTGAAAATAATGTTTGAACAATTAGATTTCTAAACAAGTTTAAGACAACTTTGATGAGATACATAGAAAGATGTAGATTATATTATTTAAAAATAGTTCATGCAGTGGTTATTGTAGCCATAATACATGTTGTTTCATTTTCCTTTTTGTTTTTTTAAATGGTGTCTTAGATTTTGCTTCTTTCTTTGTTTTTTTATAGTAAACTTTGAATTTCGTCCCTTTAACTTGGTTTTAATAGCAATGTATTATAGCATGATTTATCAACATATGGCAGGTGGAAATTGACACAAATTATAATGAAAATTAAAAGTCATTTATGCAGCAGGCGATTCCAGTTTAAGAAACATTTATTTGCAGGCTTTAAAAATGAGGGTTTAGAATCAAATGGATTTAAAATGAAAGTTTTAACAATGGTTACCTTTTTCCTGCAGCCATTCCTCTACGGGTCGGTTATATTTGAAGGGGATTTTCTGTTTTACCAATTGGAACGCAGTATCAGTGTTTCCTTTAAAGTTTAAAAAACAGCTTAAAAACAATCTGAAAAGTCAATGAAATTGTTAAAAAAAACATCCTAAGTTACTTTGATTTATTCATTTAGTTATGAAGGAATTTAAACAAACATGACGATATGTAGTTATACTTCTTTTAAAATGGTAGAGAATAGCACACTCTCATTTCTTGGAATTCTAGAAGACTGTTTCCATGTTTCAAGCATGTCTGTTATGAAGAGTAGGTTTAACACAGAAATCCTTTCCATCAAACATATCAATTTTAGGAATCATGCTGGCTCACTTTTCTACACCTCCATATGCTTTTACATGATATAAATAGCAATCTGGAATTGTGAGAATGCCTGATCCATGCTCTCTTCTTACCTTCATAGAAAATGTTTCACGGAGCTAACGTAAGATACAGAGTCATGGGGTTGGAAGAACCTGGAGATCTTTGAGTCTAATCTCCTACCCAGTGTGGAAATCTTAGTACTTGTCTAAACAAATATCTGGGCAATTTTAGCACCTACAATCCCAGAAGGCAGGGTGTTTCATTCCTTTAAAAAGTCAGAAAATGCCTTCTTATTTTGAGTTCCTTCCTCTTCAGTGATTCTTTTTCTACACTCAGGCACCTTGAATAAATCCACATTCTCTTCATTTTGACAGGCCTTCAAATATTGGAAGATAGCTAGAATCCCTCCCTTTAGCTTTCTCTTCAGTAGGGTAAACATTCTCCATTCCTTTAACTGTTCTTCATAGGATTAGCCTGCAATACCTTCACTATCTTTGTTGCCACAACACTCTTCTTCTATTGAAATGCAAGATTGCATTAGTTCTTTTGGCAACTGAAGAAAACTGCTGGCTTATATTAAGCTATGATCTGCTAGGATGTCCAATTTTCCCCCCACACCTACTACTGAATAGGTATTGCCTATCCTGACCTGCATAGTTGTTGTTTTCTTTTTCCATATAAGTGTAGAACCCTACATTTATCACCATTAAGCTGCTTTTTTTTTGGTATTGTCCTACATTCACATCTATCAAGATCCTTCCAAATTCTGTGCCTGTTTTCCCTGGTAGAAATTCACCCCACCCACTGCATTCCACCAAGGTTTATGTTTACCTGCAAATCAGAAAAAGCATTCTTCCTATCTTCTCATCTAAGTCATGCCATTCCCTTGGTCTACTAATCTAGTCACTTTGTAAAATAGTACAATTTGTCTAACACCATCTATTTTTAACAACTCCATCCTATCTTTCAGTAGGCACCTTGTTCCTTTCTAAATGTTTGCAAATCCACTGCTTGATGATCTTTCTAGGATTTTCTCAGGTATTAACGTAAAATTGATTGGTCTCTAGTTTTGTTTCTTTTTACTGTTTTCCCTTTTTTAAAGACTAAAACAACATCGGTTTTTCTCCAGTTTTCTGGCACTTCCCATGTACCACATCAAAGATTACAGTAAAAATATATGCTTTGTAACAGACCTCTTCAACTTAATGCCTTTCCAATATGTTGGGGAAAATATGCTCAGAATTCTCTCAGATGAGTTGATATTGTAACCTCCAGAACCTCAGCATGAACACTAAAATCTCCAGATAAAATAAGATTACTATTCTCAGAATGGAATTGTAGTCCAGTGGATCTAGTGAGTTATACCTTTGATGAAAGGTAAGATACACCTATATAGTTTCCAGCTTCCCAGTAGGTTTGCCAAAGATGAGTGTAACAGCAGAGGTGTTTAAGTGATGTGACTTATTTTTTCTTATGTTTTCCTATATAAAATAGCCTCTCTTCAGAAGGCAGTATGGCTAGTTAAAGCTTTATATTTTCCAAAAATAAATAGGCCTCTATATCTCCCCCTACTCCACCCCATCCTTAATTGGTCATGTCCTCTACAGTTTTGCTTGAATGCTATATCTTTCCTTTAGAATTGTTTTGCCAAGACCAGGCACATGGAAGGTCAGCTAGGATGAATAGGCTGGTTCTATCTCACATAAATTTTGATAGCTATTAGGCAAGAAGTACAAACAACACATACAACATTGTCCAGCATCTCTAGAAAGGAGGATAGAGAGATACTGTTTAAACCAAGGACAATATCTTAATTGAAATGTCCTTGGCAATTATTCAAATGTTTCAGGTTCATTCGAACTGCTGACAAGTTGTATCACTGAACCAACTCCAGGTGCTATGTTATTTATATCCCCTATATTTTGTAATAGTATAAAACATGACAAATGCTCTAGTTATTTTGAGCCTCAGTGTAGACCTAGCCAGGAAAAGTATTTTACACTGGCTGCAACAATCTGGGGATTCTCTATAGCTCCTTTTTATGAAGATGAAGGCCTCCTAGCTATCGAGGGGACAGGAAATTTTGTCTTGTGTCTACAATCCTTTATTGAATATTGTCATATCTTTTTATTGTCTTGTATGTAGATATTTTTCTATTTATTTTATGCTTTGCTGTCAAAGTCATTCTTTTTCTATGCTGTGCTTAATGCATTCTTCAGCTTTTCTCTTATTTTTCTGCTTCCAGATTCACCTTTGGCAAAACCAAAAGCTTTGGGAGTACCAGTGAATCACTCACTGAATATAAGCAAGCGGTGTGATGCAGCATTTAAAAGGGGCAATGAAAATCTGTGTTACATTAATAAAACTATTGGGTCTAGCTTATCTGAGGTAGCAGTTCCAATTATACTCTGGCTGGTTAGACTGTACTTCAAATACAGCATCCAGTTCTGAACACTGAACTTAAAAGTGACACAGAGACATTCAAACATGTTCAAAGGATTTCTACTCAGATAATAAGGGGTTTTAGAAACTTCATTCTATGATAAATGGTTAAAGAAGTTGGGCATACTGTTTACTGTATTTAGTCTGCAAAGGAGAAGACTACGGGGAGATATAATAGTTGTTTACAGATATCTAAAAGGACATCATGTGCATGACAGAGTGCTCCTGCTCTTTGTTGAATCCAAGGGCAGGGCAAGAGCAGACTAGTTAAAATCAAAAGGAAGGAAGTTTGTGCTGAATATGAGGGAGGATTTCCTGATGGTAAGAGCTGTCAAGCAAAAGAACACTGATTAGAGTAGAGGTGAATTGCCTCTTCTTGGAAGCTTTCATATTGATGCTGAAGGGTCATCTGTCAAGGATGGTTTAGTATGAACAAGAGATTTGAGAACATGACCAATAAGAGCTCTTCCAGCTCATACATTGTATTATTCTATAAAGCAAAGTAGAAGATGTCATCCCTCCCTGTACAGAAGCCAATTGCTGCAACTAAACTTTTTTACTTCTGCACTTGAAATAGGACAATTTTCTCCACCACCCTAAAGGCAGCAAATTAATTTAGGATTTACACGGCAGTCTTTATGACACATCAGTTCTTTTTCATTTATAACTTGTCACATTACTATATTCCTTAATGTCTACTATTTTGGATGTCTGTTTCATTCTGGCTAATGGTTGGGTTGGCCCTGCAAATCCTAAGAGATATAGGTGGTGTTACTGTAACTATAACTTAGAAATCAGTGATAAAAAACAAGCTACTAGAAGATGAAGAATGAAGGTCCTGAATGGAAAGAAATATAGCAGATCAGTGTACAATGTGCAATTCTATTAACGTCACTTAGATCGGATTGAATTAAATTAAACTTTGTACAGCAAGCAATGTGTCTTCTTCAAACCCAGGAAATGAATTGCTAATCTCTACCATCTCTTTCAAAATTTTGATTTTAAATTTAAGTTTATATTTTTATTATGAAAGTCATTTTATTTATACACAACAAGATACCATTAATATTAGGGGGAAAACTGAAGGACTTCTGGAAATTCAACAAAGTTTAAATTGTAACATTAGAATCTTTTCATATTCCTTTTTATTTATTTATTTTTCATTTATGTCAATCATTCACAAAACTATAAAAACAGGTGCATGAGAATGTATTCATATTTATATTTCATGAACAAGAGTGAATTAAATGACATGTTGCTTACAATTATACACAAGCAATATAAAGTGAAGAAAGGACTATAATGATACCAATTACAAACATCAAATTCATGAAACTATAATGTTTTTAAGAAGCAGCTTAAATTAAAATAACATAGATCTCATCAGGAACCAATAATGCTTTTACTTTAGACAAAACTATATAATTATAATTTACAAATTCATTAGATAGTTAACCTGGAACTCTTAAGAAAAAAGAAACTCATAATACCGGCACAAAAATTCCATGAACATAAGCATTCAGTCATTTATATTTTATATTTCATAATCTGATTCTTAGCAGAGAGAAGATAAATGTTACACTTTTGATTTTTTACTTTTGCTACTTATGGCCAAAGATACATCAGTGGCTTTTTCCATTTGCTAATGCAAATTTGAGCATTGTAACTGCTTATTTCCAAAACTCATTGTATCTGCTTATATTATCAGTGTAAAATTACAGAAAAATAGAGAGAGTAAAAAAGAGAGAATCACTCAGTTTTTTTGGAAATTGCTTTGGGAACTTTAATGCTTCTAAAATAGGAAGTTACACAAATCTAACTTATGCATTTTATGTAAGAAAAAGAATCGTAACTAAATGGCACTTTATAAGGATAAACAATAAATGTTACTCCCTTTCTTCCATTCGATAAAGCTACATAAAAGAAACAGAAGTTACACACACATATTTCCTGGCTAATTTAAATATGTAGCTATACCTTATGGTTCTTATTGGTATGTTGCTTCATTTATCTCATTAAATATTTCACAAACAAGCTAGACTTACACATTCCTCATTTTCCCCTTAAAATTCAGGCAAATTTCTACCCAAATAAAATTTGTTCCATTAAATCCATTCCTAAACCAAAAAAAGAGTTTCTAAACCACAAAAATTAAAAGGGCTTTTTGGATAATGTCAAATTTTTCCCCATGATGAACATACGTGTAATGAGGAAATGGTGTTATTGAAGCAAAGCAGAGTAGCATAAAGGATCCAACCAGTGGTGGGTTGCCCCTGGTTCACACCGGTTCTATAGAACCAGTAGTAAAACTGGTGGGAGGCTCTGCCCACCGACGCCAATGTCATCAAAACGCTTCTGCGCATGCACAGAAGAGCACATGCGCGTGTATGCAAGCAAGCGAGCACGTGTGCGTGGCCCCATTGTGAACCGGTAGTAAAGGTAAGTAGAACCCACCCCTGGTTCCAACAATTTCCAAAAAATAGAATGAACATGTCTGATTTTAGGTGGAATATTAAGGCAATCTTGTAAATTATGAAATCCTTGAATGTACCAATAAGAAACCTGGAGAAAAAAATAACTTCTAAGGAAGGTAAACAATATGTTTTAAAGGCACTTTCACTTTTTAATCAGCTGTGTATAAGATTATATTGTACATAAATAATAAATAACTTTAGAAAGAGATTAAATTTATTAAAGAATAACAAGTTTTATCAATAACTATTACTCTTAAAGACTAAGTAAATTAATAAAAGCCATGTTTGCTAACAATTAACCTCCTTATTACCTTGGCAGGAACTAAAATTTGTTCTCGCTCAATGGCATAGCTATCATATAGGCCAAAGAGTTTGAAACCAACACTTCCCCAAATAAAAATATATCTTAAGAAATATAGAGCTCTCCAGAAAGCTTGCTGCTGAGAGCGAACTTAATTCTTTTTCGTCATGTCCCTGGGTTCTAGAATAGGTGAAAAATTGTCACAGGTTTATGTCCTATTTCTATGACATGAATTGGAATCACTGATATTGATATCCTGTATAATTTTGTTGTCAGCTTTACAATCTTTCTTATGCTTATTTTCACAAAATTCAGGGGGAAAAACAAAACTATTGTTTTCAACTTGTATTTGCAATACTGTATTGCCAAGTAACACAAAGTATTCACTTTGGCAAAGCTGGCATATGAACCAGATTTTGTAACTCAGATCTAGTCTTTGTATTACTGCAATATGAATACAAAAAATAAATTATTAAAGGCAGCTGCGGAAAAGACTTCTTTTTAGAAAAAGAGAGGACAGAAATGTATAATATCTAATAGATCATTCATTTATAAAAGTTTGCAAGCATCACAAGGTTAGATGGGCATTGAAAGATCACACAGGCAGTGACAAAACACAGTGTCATTGCTCTATTGCCGAGTGGTGTTAGTTTAAGCTTCAGGAGTTCCATTGGCTGTGATTGGGTTTCTAGACCTAATTCAAGGAATTGTTCAGTATCTATAAAGTCCTAAATATCTTGGGTCCTCATGACCTCTATACGAGTCAAATCAGCCTGCCTTACATGATCTTACCTTGAGGAGCACTGGGAAATCTGGATAACAGGAACTTAGAGGATTATCTTTGTTCTGGAAGCCCCTTCACTATGAAACAATCTGGCTCCTGAACTTGGATTATTTCTCACCTTATCCTATAAAAAAGTGGTGAAAACAGTCCTCTTCCATAGAGCATTTAATGACAAATTCTTGCATTCCAAATAGCAGCATTGGGGGCAGAATGTTAGGAATTTCATCTTATTTTTTACCTGCTTCTATCACTGTATTAGTTTTCTTCACATAAAAAATCTGATGAATCGCACGACACATACATTTTTGAAAAAAAGTATCACATTAATTTTTAAAGGCCTCTTGAATGCTTTTTATTAAAGTCTCCTTAATAGATGTTGGTTCCGGAATTTATTCATTCATTGTACATCATCGTTATTTGGTCCACGCTTACCAGTTGGTCCTGGAACATTAGTTGCAGGTTTACTGTGATAATACTAAAAAGTTGCTTCATACAGGAAAATCGAATCACCAAATTATAAGCCTTTACAAAATTTTTATTCCAACTTTTTCACTTCCAATTAGGATAACCTACTTGTACTTCAGTGTTCCCACTCGGGAAAAAAAAAGTCATTAAGGCACTTGAACAGGAAACTATTTTCAAATTTGTTTCAGCTCTATAACATTTGTCCTTTTTCTCAGTGTATTTCTTCCTTGAAAAAAAAAAGTTATATAACTGGCTATTCTGGTTCTGCTTTTCTTTTCTGTACTTTCATTTCTTCTACTCTATGATGACCTTGACCTCCTTTTCCCTCCCTGTCTGATCCTGATATTTCCTTTAAGTCTTTTCTTTGTTTTTCATTCTTCCCATTGCGATGCTTTATTGTCAAGAGCTAAACTTCACATTAAAGCCATCCCAATACACAGGCTTGGATCAAAGGTAACATGGGCACAAAAGATATGATGAATAGGAGACAAGATATAGCAGTGGAAGGAGAAAAAGTCAACTGAAGTTAGACTTATTTTCACCAAGCCAACTCACCCCTAAATTTTTACTTGATCTGTGGAATGGTAAGTAGTAAATAGTAAAAGAGTAAATATCTTCTTTGTAACTTCCTTTTCTTTTCTAAGTCTTTCTTCCTCTAGTTTTTGTAACAAAATATACACCATATTTTGACAGTTCATCTCATCAGAATGCTTAAATGTAATTAGTAGCTTTGAATAACTCTAATGAAACTTTATATTTAGATTAGAATACTGCTTTCAAAAAACTGAAAAGCATAAAAGCCCATATTTTGGTTTTTGACCTGACAATTAGTTTGTGAATTAGATGATGATGTAGCATTAATAGATTGAGTACTTGAACAAATATCTGAAGTCTAATTTCAAATATCTGAAGGTAAATTTCTCTGGACTATGTTCAAACTATCCATCATATGACACTAATTCATACTTATTTACTATTTTCACCATCCAGACATTTTAGACATGTGTTTCAAAGGGAGCTTAATGGACAAAGGATAATTCTCAGACACAACTGTAGAGAGTCTTTAAAAATCACTTCCTGCCAATAAATGCATTCAAAAATACATACAATAAAAGTAGATTAAAAATATCCTTGTTAGGGGAAAATACTCACCAAACCATTAAATTAGAAAAAAATCATTTGCAAAATATGTTATAACATTTATCATTTAAAATAATGTTTATTAATTATTGCAATAGTATTTACATTGGAGAGATACACATGAAAATATGTGTAAATGTTCATTAACACATTTCACAAACTGTTTAGAAATGGAACTTGTGTATACTAATTTATTTTTCCATTGAATCATGGTCTCTCCCTGATTATATTCATTATGTTTCATCTTTTCTGCTCAATATAGTATAATCTATAAAGTTCTTCCCACTCTTTATCTTCATGACAATTAATGAGGTTGAGATGTTATGATACATCACCATTAATTTAAAAAAAAGATATTGAGACTCTAGAAAGAGTGCAGAGAAGAGCAAAAAAGGTGATTAGGGTACTGGAGGCTAAAACATATGAAGAACGGATGCAGGAACTGGGTATGACTAGTTTAATGAAAAGAAGGACTAGGGGAGACATGATAGCCATGTTCCAATATCTCAGGGGCTGCCACAAAGAAGAGGGAGTCAAGCTATTTTCCCAAGCACCTGAGGGCAGGACAAGAAGCAATGGGTGGAAACTAATCAAGGAGAGAAGCAACTTAGAACTA
>JANHZT010006398.1:193375-205697 GCA_032468215.1 Stegonotus admiraltiensis
AAAAAGCCTCTGGTGATTGTGCGGCTCAGCTGGGCATGGGGGGGGGGAATTTTGCAATCAGTTCTCTGAACCACCCGCCTCCATCGCTACTGGATCGGGCGATCCAGTCTGAACCGGGAGCATTTCACAAATATGGTCTCTTCCCATATTTTCATCTCTGACACTAAAGAATTATAAAGAATACATCTCTTGAAAGGTTTACCATTAATTAAGCAGCACTTTGTCAAATTTTTGAACATGGAGAGGTGAGATATTCTTTTTTCCCTCAGGATTAGCTAGAGTGTTGAAAACACTCATCAGAGAGTCAAGTAGGATGCTGAGAGTAATGCATGTGAATAGATGTTGGAGCTTACAAACAAATGTCTCCATATTGTATCTTCATTTATATATTACTCAGTTCATGGATTTAAATTAGAGATAAATATACCAAACCATTGTTTCCTGCAACATGTTCTGGAACATATTTATAAAATTAACATAAAAAATGAGGTTGAAAATTAGAGAGATCCAGACAACTAAATCCCATGTCCCACTAGATAGGTATAGGGTTCAGTGCTGAAATACTTACTAGTCTTATTATTAATACATTAATTAGTTTCTAACTTTATCCCACCTTTGCTCTAGAAACCTATCATTTTATCTGTAATATGGTGAAGTAGATCAAGCTGAGACAAAGTGATTGGATCAAAATCAGCCTGTAATTTAATAAATTTTAATTTTATTTACGAGAATCATAGGGCCATGAGTTACTTAGTTTCAAGACAAGATTTGCCCTAGATTATGATTTTTATATTTTAGCTTCTTAAAATCATTAAATTCAGTTTACAAGTTCAAGTGACATTGTATGATCAAACAAGGTAGACCATTGGTGCCTCCCAGGTCTTTCACATTAGTCTCAGCCAGTATACAAGGGATTCTGGGAGCTTGTTTTTTTAAAATACTTGGAACTTCTTGGTTACCTATTTATGGACTGAAGAATGGAAGGATGTAACAATGAATAGGAAACCAAAAGAAGACTCAATCTCGGAAAGGTTTAAGTTTTGTTCATTTTTGTGAAAACAAATTGTCCCTACAGACTAGCTTGTTTTTGCTGGAATCTAAGAGAGCAGGTACTAAAGACCAGTTTTTGGTCTTTGTGGCTTCAGTCATTGGCCAAAGGCTAAGCTACATGCAATTGCTTGATCGTACAGAACAAAGGTATTACCTTAATCAAATAAAAGAAATCAATAATGCTCATCTGGGATTTATTGTACAGGCTGGAAGAATATTTGGATGCAACTCGCTATTAGCTGTTTGTTGTATTTTATTTTTACACTGTACTTTGCTTCTGCTTCATGCTTTGTTTTAATTTTTTTAAAAAAATCAGTTAGTTTGCTACCTTCTCAGTATTTGAGGGCATGCAGGAAAGAACATCATGATATCTGTGGCATCATTGTTTCATCTACTGAAGACCTAAAAGAGATGTATTTAACCCCTTTCCCCTGAGGTAAAATTTGCTTTAGAAATCTTCCTTATTTGAAAATTAGAGTGAGGAAAATGAATTGGTACTGGACTTTGTTTCACGTGAATGCCTCCATATGGCAGAATGAAAAGGAAACATGAGGCATGGTTCTCACCAGGCCATGTCAAATTCTGTTGCTTATTGTTTTATTTTTGTCTTATAGCACATTTTATCTCTCCTAGGGATGACATCACTTAGCAATTTGAATGCATTCTAAAAGAATGAAGTAATCAGGCTGCTAGTCCTGATTATTAGATGGTCAAAAGAACCAGTTGAACAGAAAATAATCTGTAATTTCACAGAGGCAAAAATATAGAAACCTGACAAGTGCTGTATAATGGCAAGGTTTGCAATACTGCTATAGCATCTTGTTAAAAATATAGTAGACATGAACGTTCCACAGTAATTTCACTGCAGATCTCACAGCTTCCATGCATAAAAAATGCAATGGCAGGAAGCTACTGCCATAGTGAAATCCATGTGGTTGTGGTAGGTATGAGAATTCAAGTATGCTGACAGGGCAGGTTGGATTGATAACACCTCCTGAACCACTGTCTTCTTTCCCAGTGGAAAGGTAGCTGAAAATAAGAGGGCACACTTGGTTTTTTTCAGAATGGGAATTACATTTTTAAGTGTGTGATTGCTTCTTTGCTGCATCCTTGCAAAAGAGTTGGAAAACGGTAAGTGGTCTCAGAAATGCTGGGTTATGAACTATGGAGCACCACCATTAAATACAGCATCCCAAATAATGCTCAGCATTAATCTTACACTCAGAATAATCAAGCCAGAAAAACTGCTACAGATATAGGCCAATGGCCATTCCAAAATTTTCATCTTCTTTCATCTTCAAACTCTAGTGCCTCCTCTTCCATTTTCCTGTATTTTTCACACACTTGCTCATAAGAGGCAGTTATGTATTTATGATCCTTGCTTTCCTGCCCTGGGATTCTCTAAAAAATAAATCCTAATAAATGCAGCTAAAAGATACAAAAAAAGTCTCTAGCTGTTTGCTACTGGTTGCACAGCTTGTTGATAGCCGAATCTGGTAACCCTACTAAATTTCAGCCATTGCTGTCATAACATGCTCTACAATCACATTTATTCTTAAAGGTATTTTCCTGTTGATGGGCAGCACTCTTTCTTGTCAGGATTATATTCTTAGCAATGAGGTAATGTTAGAATTTTAAAGTTGAGGTGGATCAGGAGGCTATTTGAGAAGGTTCTGGAATTTGAACTTGAAGTGCAGAAGACTACAAAGAAACCCTTGGTCTAATCTTCTTCAATTTAGTCTTCTTAGATTATAAGTGGTAGAAAGGAACAGTGGTGGTATTTAACCGGTTCAGGCGAATCGGTAGCAGTGGCTGCGGGAGGCTCCACCCACCAACCTGGACACAATCACATCCCATTTATCCATGTTTTTGAAGTTCTGCAAATGCATGGAAGGTCTTGCACATGTGCACGTGCTTACATTTGTGAACTGGTAGCAAAGGTAAATGAATACCACCCCTGGAAAGGAAGTGTAATAGTCCTCTATGTGAAAAAAATACTCTCTAAAATAAATGTTTGTTTCAATCGCCTTCATACTTTTTCTGTTTATATTCACCGAGGGAGATAATTCTTTACACTGGGGGTGTCCAACCTTTTGGCTTGCCTGGTCCACATTGAGTAAAGAGGAATTGTCTTGTGCATCATATAAAATATATCAATAGTTGATGTATATGAATCACAGTCTAATGTTAAAAGTTTACAATCTTGTGGGGCTGCATCACATCCAGGGCAGCAGGAGAGCCATGGCTTTAAATGGACACACCTGCTTTAAACGAAGCCTGAAGTCATGATATGGAGACAATTTCACTTCTTGATTCTACCATCTAGACCAGTGTTCTCAATTTCACCAATTTTAAGCTGTGTGAACTTCAATTCCCAGAATTCTGGGGAAAACACTGATCTAGGTGAAGTGATCGTCACAAGCACTGCAACAGTCCCAGTCCTTCAAAAACTGCTTTTCTCTTTTGTTCTGAAGGTAAAGTTTGATACTTTTTTTACAGTGGTTATCATTGCCACCGTGTTTTTGTTGGGATGCTTTTTTAAAAAAAAAATCACGTGCTTTTGACCATTACCTTTCAAATTCTTTTTCTTAATTTAAGGACGATGTAGAGAGAAAATGCCTGACTTTCTCTACTCAGAAACTGCAAGCACCTCCCATTTTGTGCTAAAAAAACCTATCCATTAGCAGCAAAATGAGGCAGAATTGCGAGTGTTCATTTTATGCAGTGGTAATAATAGGATGATGTGGACGACACAATGACATACATAATAGCCTTGCCATTATACTATTATTTTAAAAGGTAATAAGATGATTTCAGCTGAAGCCTTGTCAGCTTCGGAGTGGCCTTGTGTTTTTTGAAATTGCAGACCACAGAGATGTGGTGGGAGGGGAACCCTGGTGGCTAGATCTCTCTCGCTTTCCCTCTCACTCTCTGTCTTGGTGCAACATCTTCAATACCTGAACTTCATGATATTGCAGGTACTCAGAGCTCAAGAACAGCTAAACAACTTTAGCAATGTATTAATTGGTGTGCCTGTTACAGCATCTTAAATATAGAATCCTGTTAATATGAAATATTAAAGCAGGTTCTGTAACCTTTTGCAATTGTTGGGAACATCTGGCGTTTCAATAGCACATTATGAATATTTTTACAAAAAGATCTAATTCAACATTATAATCACTATGACACATTGTGGTGGGGTTTTTTGGGGGGGGTATATAACAAACCATATTCTTCATTTTCTGCCATGTGCATAGGAAATCTAAGCACTTCAGAAGAACTGAAAATATCCAATTAGATTTCTCCACTGGTGTTTGACATCTTATTTCAACGTGGGAAAGGACGTATCCTAGGAAGCATCAAAGTAATCTGTGTAAAAGGCCTAAAATTTGGGAAGATCCCTGAAGAATTGAAACTCTCACTAAAATAGCATTTGTTGTTGTTGTTGCCTATAGAGATTCACAGTCATTGAGGTAATGGTAGGCCCAAAGGTGCTTTTTCAAAGGGCAACAGGACATTCTTTGTTTTTCCTCGAAGACGTTTCGCTTCTCATGCAAGAAACTTCTTCGGTTCAGTTATTTTTATTATTTATTAAATTTGTTTGCCAACCATCTTACTGTGAGGACTGTACTATCTTACAGGATGGATCTAAATTGTGCCATATTATTAGAGTTTGCAGCAATCCAACAAGCACACAATAAAAGAATTCAGCAGGATTTATTTATAAAATAAACTTCTTTATATACAATACCATACAGCAGAAGCTAGAACCAGAACTCATAATCCAGAAGTACAGAATCAATAACCACAGAAGCTATATAATACAGAGGCACTTATATATATACCGATCAGTGAACCTAAGCCATGCCCAAGCTCTGAGTCATCTGGGTCACCAAACTGTCTCCATTGGCTGACCTGTTATTATGTCTATCCCAATTCATGAATTCTCACACACTGACACATATGGCTGTACAAATCTGAAAATCCTGTTGCTTTACAGATTCTAATTTTTGGTCTTATTGGTTATTTCTATCAATATTTGTGTTTGATTTGATTCTCTGTATTTAGGCAAAATGCCCTTAGCTCTGTTCATGTACTTCTTGTCGTTATTATGACTCACAGAACTGTTTTATGTCCCTGGCAGAATAGTTTTCAAATAGGAGTAGGAATAGAGGACATTTTTAATATGTCTGTGTTATAAAGATAGAGAAATGCTCATTGTAGCACAACAACAGTTCTTTGAACTGTTACTACCCCCATTGTGCTCTGTACTCCCTCTAATATTTTCTCAGCCAAAGTACTGCAACTTCTTTGTATGAGGCTAATAGCTATGTGATGTGATTCTAATTATTGTATTTCCATTGCTCAATTATTCAGCACATTAAAAAGGCTATTTTATGATTTGTTCATTAATGGCATTATAAACACACACACCTTAATTGCTGTTCTAAACAGGCATAACTTAAAAACAGCAACCCTGAAGACTAAATAATTCATACATATTTATAATTAATAAATTAAGGAACTGCGGAGATCAATTGTATACCAGAAAAGTCCTTTCTATTAAGTGATCAAGAGCACCTCTTGCTGATTTATTAATCATGAAGGGAGCAAAAAAAATGTGCAAAAAGAATGAATGGCATTCAAAATAGAAATAGCTGTACAGGAATTGCTAGCAGACTTTGGAAATATAGGACAGGAGGCAGGAAGACAGGGAAGAATTAGGGCCATTACAGAACAAAATCTTGCATCCAAGAGTAGAGGAAGCCAAGAAAAAGGCTGACAGTAACTCCCCTTTAACTACACTAGGTGTAAATTGTATGGGAGAATTACCTTGGCAGCTTTCAAGTTTGTAGCTTTCTGATACACTACCCCACTAGCAATAAAGATCTTTCCAGAAATCCAAGTGTTTTTGTTTTTTGAATTTGCCAACCTTGTACAGCAGTCATTGGTCAACCATGGCAACTTTACAGCTTGTGCATTTCAAGTCCTAAAATTCTGGGAGATGAAGTCCACAGGTTATAAAATTGCCATAGTCTCCCACCCAACCCATTGTACAGCTTAGCAGTGGTAGAACTAGTATGGCTAGTAAATTTTGTGGGCAGTAAGTTTTGGTGTAGTATGGTTAAATCATCTCCCCAAGAGAGTACACAATGCATTTTCTATTTTTAAGAGCATTGACTTCATAGTCAATACTCTTCATAGTCTTTGCTACTATGGCTCCTTTGGCAGCATAGTAGCAAAGACAAACCTTCAAATATTATTGTATCAAATTACTACAGTATTATCATGTATTCTCCACAATGCCTCATTCATATGGCCTGGAAACCCATTAAAGCCAATGGGGTTAAGTTAGTCACTATTCATTTGTCCCACTAATTTCAAAGGAATTGAAACATTCCTTCATTTGAAATCCCAACAAATATGGGATTCTGTCTCTGAACATGAAAGATTTACAATATTTAGCTGTGTTGGCTAATATGCTTATATCTCTTTTCTATGGAGTATATATTATTTTCACATTCTTCAAATATCATAGTATAAAATTAACCATTACAAAGCATAATCTGCATGCTTTCTTTTCCTTCTTTCCCCCCATTTAATAGCCCGCTCTTGATGCTGGAAGCCATTTATTGATTATATAATTATTTAAGTTAATTATACATATACCAGTTCCTAGGTTGAAGCATCTCAAAACAGTTTATAATAAAACAGTAATAAAATATGTAATAAAACTGCAATGTAACAATATTCAATGAATCATCTAAATTTAAAATGTGGCGAGAAAGAAAAGCAGCAGTGTGTCATCAATCATACTATGAGGCCTGCTTGAAGACATGAATTTATAATAGACGCCTAAAAGATGCTACTGTAGGCATCTCCTGAATTTCAAGGGGAAGAACAAGGCCTACTGCGATGCACTTTACATGGGGCTTCTGTTGAAGAGTATTTATGGGACCATCTTTCTCCAATTGTCTCTATCCATTCTACCCAATCCGGTATTTTCTCCAGCAATCTGCCACCTTTGGTGGAAGACACCACATATGTTACAGCTCTATCCATTTGGACAAAAAGGTAAAGATGTAGAAGCACCTTGACCTTTAGGAACCAATCTCCCCAAGTCAGGGAGCACTTTTCAGTTTTAGAGTCCCAGTCACTTAATTGGCTTCCTCAGTTGGCTCTATAGCTGCTCTGAGTAGCAGCTTCAGACAAAATATACTCAGAATGTGAGGCAGGAGGAAACATAGCTCATCCTATTTCTGCCATTGTTTAAGGCAGGGTTTCCTCAAACTTGGGAAATTTAAGATGTATGAGCTCTTACTCTGCAGCCAGCCAGCATGTCCCAGCCAGCATGCAACCAGGATCTCAGAGGCTTTCAGTGGGAAACATTTATTCAGTAGCAGTAAATCTATTTCTTCAGTGGAAAGAATACTTCCGCCAAGAAAGTTACCCCTATTTTTCTCCTCATAATGCAGATCTTCTATCAGAGACAGTCTTAAACATTACAGAGAAAAGATGTTTAATGGATCATTTTCCTCGTACATTTCATAGGAATGTTTTTAAAAGCCAGAAAACAAAGAAGTATATCAATCATCTGAAACCTTGAGAGAGGCATTATCAGCATTGAAAAATTCCTGTTAGCTCTAAGTAATTGCTATAATGCAAAGATTCAGATATAGAATCCGTTCCCTTTAAAAAAAATAAATATCACAGCATGCCTTTTTGTGATCTTCCAGACTTCTTAAAGACTTCTAAAAAGACTTTCTGTATGTCAACTTTGGGATCATCCCAGTTCTGCTGATATTTTTTTGCCTCTACAATATTGTGGGACAATCACATTTTAATTCCCTGTGGAGAAACTCAAATGGTATTTTTTGTTCTTAAAGAATTTTAAAGTCAGCACTGTGGAAATATTCACTAGCCATCTATCACTGTCAAGGGCTCCCTTCTTGGCCAGTTCCTCCTCAATGATTGGATTAGATTGAATCTATTAAATATTTATTCCCCTCTTTTTAAGGGGTCATGTGAATCTCCATAACTCACCTTGGTGAGTCTATATCACACCAACAATAAAATCCCAGAGTTTGCTCGGGCATGAAAAAAGCAATCATTATTGAGAGAAACAATTAAGATTTATATGGAAGAATTGAATTTAATAGACCACTGGTATTTGATGTATCCAGCTGAGAGAGAATATACATTTAACTCAAGTTTGCACTATAATTTTAATGGACTTGATTATTTTTTAATATTGACTTTATGTCACCAAATTCGACATAGGATAATGCTTCTTTAAAATACATATTTTTGCAATATCTTTACTTACTAGATTTATGGTAAAAGTAGTGAAAAATATGCTGAGTGAAAAAAGGTAAAAATGTTAAGGAAAATATTTTTAATTACATAGTATATAGAATTTGACAACCAGACAATGTAAATGGATTCTCTGTGTCCTTACTATGCCTCAAAGATATTGCAGTATTCAAAAGATAAATTATTCCCCCTTTAACTCAATAGATTAAGGCCAGATTACATCATTCACCTATGAGCGGATTACCTATAATTGTAGTCTTTGAATGGACAAGTATAATTAAATATGGAATTCATTTATGCAAAATACTGTAAGTTAAAAAAATAATAATACTTATATAAGTGTACTAGAAATTAATAGTTGAATATTTACATTAAGTATAGGTAGAACTGTAATTATTAATTGTTATAATGTTATATTATACTTTGCTTTTTTTCTTTTTCTGTTATTTTTTTCACCTTTAAAAGCCCTTTTTATGCATTTCTTTTCTTTGAGGGTGCATGTATTTGCATTACAATTATCTTGGTGTTTTGCTTCTTTTCTTTTTCTATTATTATTTTAAAATAGAATAAAGCAATAAAAAAAAAACAAATGAATAAAGGTTTTCTTCAATTTCTCCCCTCCCATAAACATTCACAAATTTCGCTTTAAATCCTGCTTAGTCATTGTTCTCATAGGCAAACTCTAAATATGAAAAAGGGAAAAGGGGACAAATCTCTTAACTCTATATTTTGAAGAAAAAGAAAAATGATTTTAAATCATCACCACCCAAACAGAAATCAGTAACAATGTCTAAAGTATAAGAAAAAATAAAGTAACGATCAGCATTTGGAGAAAACAATATGTGAAGGGGGAAATAAAAAAATATCCTTGATATATTTTTAATCTTTTTTCTTGTTTTGCTTTTTATTTGTTAAAAATCCTTTAAAAGTGCATGTGTAACTTCGTCTTTTCCTTTTCCTTTTTTTGCTTACAGCTTTTACTTAACCAATAAAGACTAACGTTACAAAACTTTCAATAGATTTTAGATTACAACACATAAGACTATATCTCTCTCTTTTCCTCTTTTTTATAATTTTGTATATTTGTATATTATTTTTCTGAAGTTTTAAATACCAGTAAGGTAAAGGTTCCCCTTGCACATATGTGCTAGTCGTTCCCGACTCTAGGGGGCGGTGCTCATATCTGTTTCAAAGCCAGCACTGTCCGAAGACGTCTCCGGGGTCATGTGGCCGGCATGACTAAACATCAAAGGCTCACAGAACGCTGTTACCTTCCCACCAAAGGGGGTCCCTATTTTTCTACTGCATTTTTTACGTGCTTTCAAACTATTAGGTTGGCAGAAGCTGGGAGAAGTAATGGGAACTCACCCCATTATGCAGCACGACGGATTTGAACTGCTGAACTGCTGACCTTTTGATCGACAAGCTCAGCGTCTTAGCCAATGAGCCACCGCATCCCTTAATCATTATTAAAAAAAAAAGATTTGGAATGTGTCTTTTTTTTTTTGATCAATGGATTAACTCCTCTAACCATCTCTGTATATCTGCTTATTGTGTGTAATATGTAGGCAACGGGCTCGTTTCTTTATTACATATGCAATCTTGTTTTTATTCTTCATGAGAATAAAATGCATGATTGTATCAGTCTCTGTGATTTTTTTTTCTTTAGTTTTGTGGGATTAAATGGACCTTGGGAATAGCAAGCCTGCAGGTATCTTCCATGCGGATATTCTGTCAAATGCACAGTGGTGTTCCAGGCAGTCTTTCTAAATTTCCAGCTGTTTGAACCTGTTTCTTCTATTTCTGTTTCAATTTCACAGAGGCTTCCAGACAATGCTGTGGCAATCAAAGGGAGCTCTCCAAGTACTGATGTAGCTGGATTGAAGAGAAGTGCACTGCCAGACTAGAATGCTTAAATCTCCCTCTGGTGGTTTTCAAAAGTTGGCAGGTATGAATTATGCTGTGTAAATAGGGAGAATTCAGTGGTGAAATTGGGCAGGTTTTGACAGGTACGGATTTCCAGCTAAATGTGATAGAGTTCCAAATAACATGGTGAAACATAATGGGAGTTTCAGGTGTGACATGTGCTCAACACGGAGATGTGTGTTGCTCATTCTCTAATTTTTGAAAGTTCAGTTCAGTGTAGTCTAACAAACTGACTACACATAGTTTTACATATAGTAGAGTAACTGCTCATGGTGAACTTTTGATACTCTTGGATATTTAGGTGCTCCTCCAACATCTAAATTTCTGCTTAGACTTCATTTTCCTTCTTATCTCACTTGCTTTCATTAGCTCGTTCATTTCACAGTGCAAATGTCACTGGCTAGCTTGGCTAATAAACAAGCCTTGACAATGTGAAAGAAGTTAGAGATAGATAGCATTCAGCTGAAGCAGTGGAAGAAGTGGTAAATAGCCTACGGATCTCAGCAGAGTACCTTTTCCCTCTGTTGGAAAAGTTTTCTTTATTCTTTTTCAAACATTGATCATTCCCAGGGGAAATAACATGTCAGCATGAATTTCCTTTCAGGTAGCTAGGAATGATAGGGTCCATAATTTCTTTAAGCAGACCCATTTATCTATAACAGAAATGAAAGCAGAAAACTGGGGAGAGCAGCAGAGAATGTGGGGGGAATTACAGCAGCTATGACAATTCTATCCTAGGCCTTCATGAAGGCATAAAGAAGGTGACAAGGAGCAATTATAGCAATAGCACTTAGACTTATATACCACTTTACAGTGCTTTACAGCCCTCTCTAAGCAGTTTATAGAGTCAGCATATTGCCCCCAACAATCTGGGTCCTCATTTTACCCACCTTGGAAGGATGGACAGCTGAGTCAACCTTGAGCTTGGTGAGATTTGAAGTGCCAAATTGCAGGAAGCCGGCAGGCAGCAAAAGTAGCCTGCAGTACTGCACACTAACCACTGTGCCACTGTGTGATAATTATCACAATTATCCCATCATACACGATGGCTGATAGGGCCTGTTATGTTGCATTGTACAACCTCTCAGCTCTGCACTATCTCAGGATATAATATTAATAAATAAGAGTAACCCCACCTAAGTTTCTGGAGCTTAGAATTAAAGGAATATGATATGCTGGCAACTCACAGCATTGAAGTAAGCATCACTTGCTTATTATATCTTGCTTGAAATCTGCTATCTGGCCTGCCTCATTCCTTCCACAAACTATTTGAGCAGGTGCCTGCCTTTGCAAGCACTCCTCCTTGACTACTTAGCATCTCACTATCTGAAAATAAAAATCATTAGATAATATGGACAAAACCACATTAACATCTTAGTGGTTGTCACATGCAGTAGGATTTAATATTGTGGGCAGGTAAATATAAAAAAATTAAGAGACAAACAGCATCAAGGGAGAAACATGGATATAAAATGAATGTGTTCATAATCAGGACAGAGCAGTGATAAAAACAGGATCTTCTTTTGGATAGGAAAGAAAACTAGCATAAGCTCAGCTAAACTGTTCTCTGATGATATTTTGCAAAGTGCAACAGCTTTAGTAGTTAGAGCAACTACGTCAACTACCTTGAATGGTGGTAACTCCAGTGGCTATGAATTCTGAAGAGTATCTTGTTCAGAAAATTAAACCAAAGTTTAGGAAATAGAGAAGGCAGGCAACAGATGGCCCGTAAGCAATTTACAAAACTTAAGGTTTTTATTTCTTCCTTTAAAAAAGATCCTCTCCAAAATCACTCCAATTTCAGTTTTGCCCATATTCAACAAGTTATATATATATTTCAGCATCAACCACAGTTTCACTCTCAACTCTCCTCCCTCTCGCTCTCTCCCTCCCCCCTCTCTCTGTCTGTCTTTCTCCTTCCCTTCCTCCCTCCCTCTCTCCTTTACATAGCCATTGTTTTTAACTGGGGTTTTATCTGTATTGTGTTCTATTTTAAATTGGGGGCCTAATTGTTTAATTCTTTTAAATTTCT
>JANHZT010006398.1:238025-249233 GCA_032468215.1 Stegonotus admiraltiensis
TGTTTTGTAGGTTAAAAGAGGTCAAAGAAGTGACATTGACTTGGCCATGCCCACCTGACCACCAAGCCACGCCCACCAATTAAGCCACACCCACAGAACCGGTAGCGAAAATTTTTAGATTTCACCCCTGAGGAGAACCTATACAATTTCAGACAAGTGACTGTCCAGTCCCTTCTTAAAAACTTCCAGTGATGAAGCACCCACAACTTCTGAAGGCAAAGCTGTTTCACTGGTTAATTGTTGTCACTGTTAGGACAATTCTCCTTAATTCCAGGTTGCTTCTCTCACCCCAAATCAAGTTTGACCTGAAGGACCTTTACTTTTTGTGGGTGCTGAATATATACCATGACAGACTAATTATCTTTCTCAGCTGATATACACAATTTTTTTTTGGCTATATAAAACCTGTCGTTGAATTCTATCATCTCCTACATCTCGTTTTATTTTACTAACTCAATTAGTTTTATTCAGCAACTTTAAAAAAAGAACAATATGATGTAGGTAAGGCCACCCTGACCTGTATAGTTTACGTTCTTTGCTTTTCTGGAGCTCATTGCAGTAATATCAGTTGTAAAAGCAAGTAATTCACTGTTGGTAATGGGGCAATTACGAGGGTGGATGATGAAAGGAATAGGAGTTGGTACTAGATTGGGCTGGATTTGGCAGTAAAGCTGTTTCCAATTCCGTAGACAGAAACTTTTTCTTTGGAGAAGTCTTCCAACCCCAATTCACAGAAAGTAGAAATTATTGAAAAGATTTTTAAAAAGTGATATATAGACAACCATGTAAGAAGAAAGCAGTGGGTCAGTATGAGCCACAGGCTTTCTGAAAATTGGCAGTCTTATGAAACTAAGGCAGAACACAAATCTTCCTGCCCTTGTTGTGATGTCATATAAAGTTTGACAAGCACCGAAGAGCATAACTAGTACTAACAGTGGCAGGCTACTTAAGAACCACTATGACTGCAAGCTATACATATGCAGAGGATGGAATTTATGCCAACTCCTAAATGCCTACTGCTTTTCTTCATGCATTTACTTGTAGTGTTTGTCATTTTTCTAAAATTCATATTGTGAAAAATACACAAATTAAACAATAAAGTCCCTATAGCACCAGTGTTTTCATTTTTATAAACATGTTTTTAGAAGCATCCACATTGATAGAAACTTGGAAATCATTCACAAAAAAGTGTCTTCCTTACAACACATAAGCACAGAGGAAACGATTCCAAAGTTATGAAAATTATAAAGTGCGTGATCAATAGCCTTGATGCTTATTCAGTTTCTGTGTTTCTAGCAAAACCAGGGATCGATTCTGGACATTCCAGGTATCCACAGAATATGGTTCTCTTCCTTAATGGGATGCTATTATAATATTTTAATAAATATAAATAATAGAGGACATAACAATGAAATATAAAATTATATATCAAAAATATGTAGCAGCAGGGGAAGGTTTCCTTCTCTACAGAAACTACTGGAATCCATTCCTTTCAATAAATCTAAATAACACAGCAAATAATCACCATTTGCATGCTTTAGAATGAGCTTCCAATAAGCAAAATGGAAATGCTGGCAGTAAAGTTACGAGTTATGGTCACATCACATCTCACTTAGCAACCTATGATAACTCATTTAACGAATGAATGGGAAGTGACATTATAAGTCCATCAGAACAGTGGTGCCACAGTGGTTAGAATGCAATATTGCAGGCTAACTCTGCCAACTGCCAGCAACTCGATTCTGATCGCTCAAGGCTGACTCAGCCTTCCATCCTCCTGAGGTTCAGTAAAATGAGGACCCAGATTGTTGGGGGCAATATGCTGACTCTGTAACCCACTTAGAGACGGCTGTAAAGTACTATGAAGAGATATATAAGACTAAGAGCCATTGCTATTGCTATGATCATATTATAGGTCACTTTATATCTACCTGCTAGATAGTTGTTAAAAATCAGGAGCCATTTGTTTAAAAAAAACCTCAGAACCAATGGCAAAGTGAGTTCCTCATCATAAATGAGGTCTGGTACACAGAAATTCACATTTAGATATTAAAGAACTGTGCAGTCAAAGTTCGAACTGGACACATAAATCTGTACCTGAATATTTCTGCCATGATTTGCAAATGCAAGGTTTGCTGATGACTAAGTATCTCGGAAATTTTGCCAGAGTTTCTTTTTTTTTAGTTATTTGTTTCAGTAATCTCTCGCCTACCATATAGGTAGGAGTCTATTCAATATTCACTGATTCAGCATCTGAGAAGCACATGAGAAAGTTTATGAAAGGATCCAAGCATTGAGGCCAAACAAAACAAACCAAAAAAAAAATCCTCTAATACCAGTGGGATAGGAATGAGTGCTCAAATGTCATATGCATCAAATCATTATGCAATCTAGAAGGGACTTTAACTTACAAGGAAATGCAATAACTGAAGCAACTTCCTTACATTTTTCTGATATCCTTTGTGTTGTCTGATATTCTTTTTATGTCCCTGGGATACAACCAACCAATGTTTCATTTTTTTTGTAACATGGATTCTGTAAATCAAACTTGCCAGTGGCTTGGAAAGCTCAAGCAGGTGGAGGAAAAATGTAGCAACTGAGTGTTGAAAGAATGACATTTTGCCTATACTTTGCTTTCTCTCATATTCCAACATTTCATCTAATCTTGAAAATAGATACTAGACCTCTCGTCTATAAGAACATAGAATATATTTCTGTATGAAGAAAAGAAATGCACTAACATCCCAGAAAGAGTTCAGGTACAAGACTTGGTGGTGAGAAGAGCAATGCTTAAAAGGAGACTCATTCAAAGCTTCTTTTAGTATTTGAAATGATGACTGAACACATTTTATTTAAGACAGCAAGATTAATCGGTTTAAAAATAATTCCAAGAATTAATTTAATATTTTGAATTTCTAATACAGTCCTATTTACTGGGCCATTGATTCTAATAAAAAAAGAGAAATAAAAAATAATAATACCTGCACTGCAGTTGAAGCAAGGTGATGATCAGATTAATAGCTTGCCCTTAGAGGTCTCAGCTTTTTCAAAGGGTGTTGTTCATCAGTCTCAGTTCACTTCTCATACCAAGTACAGATAGTTTGAAAGTGGTTCTTTTGATAAGGCAAAGCTTGGGTTTCTAAGGTTTGCATATCAACATTTCCAGCCAATAATTTCTTCTCTTTCTCTGTCAAATGCCACCCTGGTGCATCTTTTATGAGCAATGTGCTCGCTCGTATCAAGAAACACTGGACGCTTCTCAAGAGATATATTACCACAACAGCACTCTGATACACAAGGACATGCATATACAAAGAGGCATACGATCACACATTTCCAAAGCATTCAGCAACACACCAAGTGAGACACAATCCAAACCTTCCAGCTCCAGGGCCTAGAACTAAATGCATCTGATTATTTGTGGTATAATCAGCCAATAACCTCTTATTTCTGGATGAAGAAAAGAAATGCACCAACATACCAGAAAGAGTTGGTGGTGAGAAGACGGAGGTCACCATGGTAGCACCCTGGATTTTTCAATCATTCTTTGAGATGATAGTAAAATCTTAAGCGTACTAGGATATAAAAATACTGGTACAATATAGAAGGGGAAGTTTGGTTCATAACATCAAAATTGCCATTGTTTCATGCTGCATTTCCAGGAATCCCAGTATCCTTGATATTTTTCATTGGTAATGATTTTTAATGACCTTCTCCTTGTGGTTTGGTTAGTGGTAGAGACAGAAAGATTTTGACAAATGAAAAAATGTATTATTTACTATGGCTTTGTAGTATCTTTCTACTTTTTTTTCCTTGCTTTTCTTTCCCTTAACTTCTATCATGCCTCACAATTTCACACTACTCCTTGAGGCACAACATTTTTTGAGCTAAAACTCACTCTTGCTCATATCAAAGTTGGGGCAGCAGTAACGAAGAAGATTCAGGATTGCTGATTTGCACAGCAGATGCATCTTGCAAGCATATAATACAATTTATCTGGTTAACACTGCTAACTGTCTTGTTTGTCACAGCAACCAAGCAAGACAGACACAGACTTCAACAGATAGTTAGGACTGCAGAAAAAACAAATGCAACTAGCCTAACTTCCATTGAGGACCTGTATACTGCATGAGCTAGAAAGAGGGCTGTGGAAATATCTATAAACCCCACACATCCTGGACATAATTTGTTTCAACTTCTTCCCTCAAAATGATGTTACAGGGCATTGCACGACAAAACAACTAGATATAAGGACAGTCGTCCGGTCCCCCCCAATACTATCACTGCTAAACAACTAAATCCCAACTAATTACTGTCTATGCCTGGAATGTGAAATCACCTAGTAGGGCTGCATTACTATTAACCTTCTCATCTTTTCTATTACCTATTTCCTTAGATTCTTACGACTTGTAACTTTGTTGTATGAGACAAATTCCTTGTGTCTTCAACCACACTTGGCCAAAAAAGTGTTCTGTTCTGTTCTGTTCTGTTCTGTTCTGTTCTGTTCTATTTTCTATTCCATTCCATTCCATTCCATTCCATTCTGACTAACTGATAACTTTTTAAAAATCTTAAAAAGATTAGGATTTCTTTATATGGTTCTGATGCTTGTACAGATGCTTGTACAAACAAATGTTATTCATAATTATTATATTAATAATAATATAACATATCCAAATTGCCTATTGGAAACCCATCTCAAATTGGACCTCATAAAACAGGCATCTTATGTGCTGTTGATAAAAACAGAGACGTGTGGAAGGGTGAATTTAGCATATTTAGTCCTAAACTTTTATATCTTTAATGTAGATGAGAGATGAGAAATATATCATTAGTTACAAAGAACATACTGTATTTGTACTATAGTTCCAAATAGCCTCCTGCATAAGTGTAACTCCAACTACCCCATCCTATCATTATTTATTATGAACAATTATTTGGTTCTTCTTTTCTTTAGACTGCTACTTCAAATACCCCCCTCCACACACACTAAGAATCCCCCAGCATGTATGATATAACTCTTGAGATGTATTGGTCAGTAATAGCTTTCTTGTTCCTCCACAAGTCCTTCACTTGCCATCAGCAGGAAATTGAGACCCTCTTAGGTATTTTTTTAAAAAAAGGGTTTTTTTAAGAGTTAATCATAAAAATTGAGCCTTGGATTATTGACAGGAAAGTCATGATAAATGGTCTTGGCTTCAGTGATGAATTTCAATATCAGAAAATAAATCTAGTGGAAAAGAAAATCTACCTATCGTTCTCACTTTCAGCAATAGAGGCCATATTGACAGCTGGGATTTATTTTCTTAACTCTAAGCATTTACAATTCCTGGTGCTCACTTCCACAATTACCTGCCTACTTACTCTCACAAATTCTGGTCTACTTCTTCAGTGGACAAAATCTGACCTTTAGCTTCATAGTAAAAAGCATCCAATGATTTTACTTTCCCAGCTATATTTATCCTTCCCTTGCCTATAAAAGACAAAGCAATGTGTACAGCCTCTGTCCTTTGGTCAAAGTCAAACAGACATGTTTATGAATTCAGACTGTGAAAGCAAACCAGTTCTGTACTCCAGAAGGTTTTGATTGCGCTTAAGTAGCAGAACTCTCCCAAATTATGTAAGACAGCTCTGGTATTCCATAAATCTATTCAGTCAAACATACGCTTCGATCTTGGATTGCCTATTTTTTTTCTTCATTAGCAATTCACAGTTGGTCCATTTTTAATCTATGCTCATGCATCATATTAAGGTTTAATGTGACTTATGTATTGGCTCTTATTCACCCTTGGCTGATCTTGAAAAAAAAAAAACCAACTGAGTTGGTTAGATTTGGTTAGCACTTGAAAGGGAGTTGATCAAAAATTGCCAGAGCTGTTTGCTAGGATGAGAAGATAAGGGGAGTAGGGAGTGGGAAAACAGCCTCGAACAATGAAATGACAAACCATTTCAATTTCACATACTGCAGCTTCACTGCTGTTTCCCCCCCCCCCCTTAAATTTATATTAACAGTGCAGATATGAGCCCTGGGAACAGTGGAAAAAGGGGAAAATAGTGTGTGGGGTGTTCCTACTGCAAGCATTCTTATACATGATGCTTGATTTCTAGATTTAATGTGCATTGTTTGAAAAATGTATCCAATACCATCCTTATCTAAGTTTTCATTTAAGGAGGCTAGAAAATAATTTGGAGACATTTACTTTGAGTACAATATCATCCAGCATTATTAAGAGGTACTTATGTAATATGACAAATAAAATCTCCAGAGTTATTTGCTTATCAGTGCTGCAAATGCAGCCAACTGTTGACAATAAATTGAGAGGTTATCTGCATGCAAGAAAAAGAGGTAGGTCTCTTTTTCTTGCATGCAGTATAATGCTAGAAGACCACAATGGTTTTAACAGTAGACAGTATAATTTCAACTTTAAAAAAAAATAGGAAATAAGAAAAAATAAGAAGAAAAATATAAAATAAGAACTATAAAAGTATCCATCCATCCACTGTTTTCCTGATAGTATTTTCCTTAATTGATGTGATTGAATTGGGGTCAACTCTTAGTGGCCACATAGATAAATCTAAGAACTATAAAAGTATCCATCCATCCATCCATCCATCCATCCATCCATTGTTTTCCTGATAGCATTTTCCTTAATTGATGTGATTGTCAGAAAATGTTAGAAAAGAAAACTGAATAAAAATGTTTTCTTGCCAAAAAAGGGGGATCTTGGTAGATAACATTTTTTTTCCTATTAATCATTTCTTCTCCACGAATCTACTGAAAAAGAGAGCCTGATTTTTTATGTCTTGCTGGAAAGTTTGAGCACAGAGGCCAATTATTTAAGCACACAAAACAAGCATTGCTGGATCGGACCAAAGGCCTTTTCTAGTCTAGTATTCAGTGCTTAAAATGGTTAATAGTATACCAGTATGAAACTTACAGGCAGGAGATGAACATAAAAGTACCCTCTAAATACAACTACTGCAGTAGAGAGAGGCACATATTTCTGATAATAGATATAATCATTAGCTATCATGCCAAATGTGTCTTTAAAGTAGTCTGAGCTTGGTGACCTTAAACCTGGAATACAATGATGAATAAAAATCTACTGAATGTATGAATTTATAAATAAACACATTTTATGACCTCTGAAGAACAACTTCTTTCCACCTCTTCTAAAGATCAATGATTCAGCATGGACACAGTATTTTCAGCACTCTGCCTTATCTCTTTAAACTTTCAACTCAGCATTATTTTAAAGCCCACCACTGGTATATTTAACGTCAACAAAGCTAAATCATTTTGGGAAAAGTATAGAATACTTTTCCACTGAGCCTCTATGACATACTGGTTTTTAAAGACAGCGTTTCTTAACCTGAGCACTTTCAGATATGTAGATCAACTCCCAATACCAGAGCCAGCATAGTGGCTCCTGAGAATTCTGGAGGCTGAATTCCTGACACCTGGCAGTTGGGAAATACTGGTTTAGGAGGAAGCTTTTGACCCAGATCTTTTAAATATTTTATGCTGATGGTTTATATGGATTTAATTAGTATGTTATTTACATATCTGCATTAGGCAATATGGTGACTGGAATAGGACAGCAGCCCTGGAGAAAATCCAAATGCCACTCCAATAAGCACAGAGCTAGAAGCTACCCTAGATATCTTAATTATACCTTGACAGCTCTTCATGGTTTCCTTCTTGATATATTTTAGACTTTCCCCCCATTTTCTCCTAGTTCAGTGGGGATTCTATATATTCCAATACATTTTCAGCACAATATCAGCAAACACCTTTTACGATATTATGATTATGTGAACTAAAATATCTCCAGGAAAGACTATCTGTTGGCAAACTAGGAAGAGTGAATTGGAAATATGTCAAACAATCATTTCATTCTTGGGATGAAATCTAGGAATGACTCCCATTTGGAATCAGCCACTTTCTTCCAGTCTTAATAAGCCAAAATACAATGTTATAGACATTTCAACATAATATATAAATCTTGGCTAGTATATATGACTACAGAAACTTATTATCTAATCTCTGAAGGTCACTTGAAGAAAGTTGAAGAAAGAAGAAATATATTACTAGATTGTGGAAAACAGGATATTTTTTTTAAATCATTCCATTCTTTAAGCATTTCTTGCTGGCAGTGGTTTATGGGTAGGGCAGTGGCTCTGACTATTCAGCACCCAATACATCTAAAACTTTGTTGGATCATGTTGATAGAAGGCTCAAAAGCAGTAGAGATATTATTTACCCTTTTTTTCTGATTCAGGAGATAAAAAGTGTTGAACAAACTCTTCCCCAAAATAAGAAAATTACATCAACTGCAAAACTAACATGAGTTCTGTCCTACCCCTGCTATTGGGCTTCATCCTTGGGTATGAATAAATCATTGAGAGGACTTTAGGTTTTGGGCTTACCATGTTTTCCCCCATCTTCTGTTCCATAGCCACCCATTATGTATTATTTTGATATTCTATCATCAGAGAATGAAATAGTACAGCCATTTCTATGAAGACTGAGATGGATCAATCTAAAATGAGATCTCCTTCTTCAATGAACTCTAAGAGTTCATTTGCCAGATTTTTCCATAACAACACTTAAATTGTGGAATTCCATTGGAAGAAACTTCAAACTACATTCCTAAAGACTTTTAGATGAACAATAAAACATATTAATCAGTTACTCACCACCTAGTCAGTGAGATGGTGACATAAATTTAATTAATAAAAAATACTCCAACTTAATCATTTTTAATTTAGGTTTACCTTTTAACTCTGCTCAGTTTGGGATTGACACTTTATTTTAAATGGGTTATTGTTTAAAGTAGGTTGGGGTGTGTTGTTTTATTAAATCCCAAGGTGTGTATAAAATTTCTTTCATTAGCGAAGTATGAATGCTGATATGACTCTATGTTTCTTCCTATTTCTTCCTATTCTTCCTCCACCCATTTCAAACCCCATTTCCCTACTTCAAGCACTGATGATCTTACCTAGCATGGCGATGAAATGCCTGAAAGAAGACCAAGCTCTTAGAACATCAAGACCCAATTGAGTTTACCTCTGTTTCATTGTCTGTCTTCTATTTTATGTTTTCTTTCTGTTCATCTCGTATTTAAGACTTTACTAGATGAGTAGATTACAGGATTATCCAATGAGTGGACAAACTTTAATATTATTTTTTAATTTTATTTTAATTAAGAGCATATCTTTGTCATTCAACATTCAAACATTCACAGGGAATTAAAATTGATCTTCCAGTGAGTGGAAAACCATTAGAATATTCAACTGCTTCTTCAACACTTATTTGTTCGTATTTGTTTCTTTTTGAGTTGGGGGGAAAAAATCTAAAAAGCAGCACTAGCAATTCTCAGAAAACTTTCTTGAACTTTGATTCTTTTGTAGTCATCTGTGCAGTGTACCAAATCTCTATGGTTTGAAAATAACTTTTTGCATGTATTTTAATAGCAAACACGTACACCCATCCAATCAATATATGGAGAGATATCTACCTATTCTTGCTCATTCTGTGGTGCTCTGATTTTCATTTGCTTCAATGAAGCTTCCATAAAACTGGTTCTAGGATGGAGCACCTGCTGAAAGGTCTGAAGAGCTGCCAAATAACCTTCCCTGCTGGACAAGGTGACTGTTTTCCTATTGCAGATTCCAGATGGGAGGTTCTGCATTTCATGCTTGGTTGTACCTTCTCTGCTTCCCAAAGTAAGCAGAATAACAGTTCTATATATTTAATAAGAACAGAAAAGTCTTTGCTGGACCAGAATTAAGGAGAAAATATGTTGCAGTTTCACAGCAAGAATAATTGGCAGAGATAGATTAATCTGTTTCAGTTGTTACAACTTTTCATCTCTGGTGCACACATTTATTCTGTCCTATTTCTGCATCAATCTGCAATTTCATGTACTGATATGTGTAAAAAGACATTGAAAAATGCATACAGTTTTTAATACACCTGTCAATGCACTGATTTTGATGTACATTTCTACCAAATATATATATTTGTATGTCTTTCTCCTACAAAATGCAACTGATTATGCATTTGAATGCAAAATTAAATGTATACATATTATGCATGTAGATATATACATACAGATCCACATATATATGGGTTAAGTACTGTTTTTTCAGAGCCTTGTTACCATTCAGTTATGGCAAATTAGTCATTTTGCTATCCATGAAGTGCTGGGAAAGACACAGTCATGTGTCATAGCTTTCTACTATGACCTGTCCATCTTGGGTGGCATAGCTACATGGCATAGCTACATAGCTTCATTGAGCTACACAAGCCCCTTCACCATGACAAGGCAGTAATCCATGAGGGGGAGTCATGTGGTACAATTGCCGTAATGGAGTTTGCTCTCCAACTAGATGGCCCAAAATTCATATCTAGCATTTTTGTTAGATTTATATATGTGCATCTTAAAAGTATTCTGTGTATACCACTTTCTTTCCAAGCATTTTCTCCAGTCTAATGCAACTCTATTTGCACTTGTACACATGTTTTTGAACATGCTTTCTCCCCTTCCCAAACTGCATTAAAAGGTTACAGTTTAGGCTTTGGCACTGGGCTATATTTCAACGTATGGATTTCAGTAATGCAAATTGGTCACGTTTATACTGAAATAAGTCAAAATTTTTGTTTGTTTGCATTCTTGTGTCTAAATACTTATGATTAATCTAGTACTTTATGTTCTTCTGGAACCATTTGCATTATCCGTGTTTAAGTATTGACAAACACATATTGACTCACAGATATCTTTTTATAAATAGCTTGCATTTTTCATATATTCTTTTATATTTCGTGTAGCACTACTGTGCTGAATGTCCCCTTCATTTGTGACCACCACTGTTGAGTATGGTGCTTTGCAGTACAGAACAACTCAACTTTTTTAAAACCCCAAACTATGGGCCTTTATTTTAAAAGGGCAAGAAGGAAGGAAGAAGATACAGTATGAACAGTCTTTGTACAAGTACTATGAGTGAGCTGCCTTCACCCAAAAATAGCCTCAACATGTGGGGTGCCGCAAGGGTCTGTTCTCTCGCCGCTCCTGTTCAACATTTATGTAAAGCCGCTGGGTGAGATCATCCGTGGTTTCGGGGTGAATATATGCAGATGACACTCAATTATACATCTCCACCCAGGACCACCCCAACGATGCCCTTGATGTGATGTCCCAGTGC
>JANHZT010006398.1:302032-314370 GCA_032468215.1 Stegonotus admiraltiensis
CCACAACGGTGCAATAGGTGCAATGATCTGGACGATCTTGTTGTTGAATTTCAGAGCAGTCTGCAGAAAAAAGGATCTGGGTACAGGATGAAATGGGAGGGAGATCAGTTGGTTCTTTCACTCACTTTGTTCTATTCTCTTTCTCTGTACAACTGCTTTATCAACTATTTTGACATGTCTTTTATTGTCCAGAATAATGTGAGAGAAATGCTCAGCGCTCTGGATTGTCTTCATATTGGTAAAGTTGTGTAACATGGGCAAACTTGAAAAGTGCTGCAGGGTATTTGTTTTATTTTCAACTGTTAAGATGCCTATTTAATAGCATGTGGTGAAGTAAAATGGCCTTGTTGCTGATTTCCAGGCTCCTGTTAACCACCATACCCAATCACAACATGAAGGAGCATGGTTAAAAGTTCTTCTCTTTCCTGCCCAACATGTAGTTGTGGGAACAGTGATTAAAAAAAAGAGAGATTGGGGCCTCAACCACTTAATTTGTTCCACATTAAAACCAAAAGGACAGCACCATTTCACTACATTGTTATTGAGGCAGTACAACATAAAGACTGATGGTCAGGACAGAGTAAATTTTGCTGGTACACTTTTTTGCTTTTCATGAACTGGAGGAAAGCATGTTAAGATATCTGAAGAAACGTATGACACTAAACTATAATACAATTATAGGACTGCCAGGGTTGGGTTGCAAAAATGTGGGTGACTAATTAAATACCAGCAATGAGTTACAGAAACATCTATAATTTTTGTTATTATTATTTTGACGCCCTAATAGAAGATCCAGCCACTGTTCTGCCCCAGCGTCTGAGTCCCAGGAAGAGCGACACACACCAACTTCGCAAACACTGTGTTTATTACAACAAAACCTTTCTCAAGAATGCAGGCTTCTGTGAAAGTCCTTATCTACAGTTATTCAAGTCCGACAAGAGTTGGCATGCAGCCCAGACAAACCAGTCGCTCGCTCCCCAAGAGAACCAGAGTTAATGACACGTTGTTTCTAGCAAGAAACTCCTCACCGGCTTGTGCCTTAAATAAGCCAAGGGAGTGGCCAATTATCCCCAGACTTTACTCCTGAAGAGACCTCCTCTTCCAGACTGGCCACTTCTGCCTTTTGGCAGCCCTGCGTGCCTGAGCATTGAGGAGAGGCCCCTCCACTTTGCTCTCTCCACTGGACACAGCCTCTGGAGGTTCTAACTTGGGCATCGCCTCCTCTTCGGCCTCCTCGCTGTCCGAAGCAATCGCCGGCTGCGCAGGTTGCAAACACGATCCCACATCAGGCTCCTTGCCATCTGGATCTGCCACAATCCGTGCGGGTGGTGGGTGGGCCACAACAGCCACAGCTGTATTAATCTAAGTCAGGGGTCCCCAACCCATGGGCTGTGGCCCACTACTAGGCTGTGGCCCCTTGAGAACCGGGCTTGTGAGTGGTGGGTGGGTGCGTACAAGCATAGCTCGACTTGCATGAGGGATTGACCAGTGCACACATGTGCAGTTTGACTTGCACACAAGTTGACTTGTGCGAGTGGCGGGCCAGCCCTATGTGTGCATGCATGCAGCAGCCCACTGCTTGCATGGGCTGGTTCCCCTCTCCCTCTGCTGGGCCACCAAGCTGTAAAAGTTGATTTTTTAAAGGCATATTCTACATATTTAATCTTGTTGCAGGATATCCATTTCAAGAATCACTGGCATTAGTAGGAGAAATTGGAAAGAAGTTTCTCTTGCACTTTTAAAAGTTGAAGTTGTAAAAGTTGTAAAGTAAAAGGTTGATTTTACTTTACTTGACAAACTATATATGTTGAAATTCCCTGTCCAGCATGTGTGTTAAAGGGGGGAGACATATATTTCTTTTACATTGAATTCATGACATTTTTCTCTCTAATGTTTTTTGGGGTAATATTTGCTTTATATGAAAAGCATAAATTGGGGGTGGGTGGGAGCCGGTGCTTCTAACGTGCAGCACAATTCTGTTTTATATTGTATCTCCAGAAATGGGACTAGCTTCAATCATTAAGATAATTCACAGTTAAGATGTGATAATGAGGTTTGTCTGAGTTCATGTGATATGTAAATCCTGGCACTGTTTACATTAGGTACCAAGCTTGGCATTATGGCTTATTTAACAAATGATCTTTAAAACAAACCATGAATTAACACAATGGGTGAGCCCAGCATATGTGTCCCTGTTTATAAATTACTCTTAACAGATGTACCTTCACCACCTCTTTTCTGTGGTAAAATTAATCTTTAGAGCTATTATTTAAACACTCAAGTGACTGTTGTGGCTACCTTGATCAGAGCATTTCAATTCTAGAAAAGTTCTCCAGAATTACTTGACTATTATCCTGTTAATGCTATTGCAATGCCAGGTGAAGGTGCATTTTATTTCTCAGCCTTTTAAAAAGTCTGCAAAAATTTAAGTGTCCTGAATGTCTTTGTTTCTAACTTTTTTTAAATTATCCCGCTCTGCCGATATGACATTCAAAGTGGTAACAATAAAAAAAAATGAAATTTGAACAGTTAAAATTTTTATTAAAGGAACTAAAATTTATCTCACCTTCCCTAAAATAAAATGGAGGATGAAGTAAAAAGAATGATTTGACAGTTTGTTTAAAAGGAGAACAAACAAGGGCTAAACAAATGATTTTCTTCTTGGTTCTCACGGTGGTAAAGTTTCGCTATCACACGAATGTAATAGTGTGTTTTAAAACTGTAATGTACCCAGAAAGTTGCAATAGATTTGGGAATAATTCTGATGCAAATTGGTAGGCTGTTGCTATGGGAAACAAGGAAGTTAACTTCCTCATGCTAAGGATCTGACTGTGTAAGTTTGTACCTGGAATGGAATTAAAGGTAGAAGAAAAAGGATCCTCAGAAATACACGCTGCCCCCTCTCCCCTTACTTACAGAAGAGACTGAAGAAAGAGATAGCAATAGCACTTAGACTTATGTACTGCTTTACGGTGCTTTACAGCCCTCTCGAAGAGGTTTACAGAGTCAGCATATTGCCCCTAACAATCTGGATCCTCATTTTATCCACCTCGGAAGGATGGAAGAGTGAGTAAACCTTGAGTCTGGTGAAATTTGAACTGCCAAATTTCAGTCAGCTGGCAGTCAGCAGAAGTAGCAGCACTCTAATCACTGCGCCACCATGGAGATAAGGGAGCTGCTGGCAGATCGCATAGAACCTGTAAAGAAATCTTATCTGGAAACCTTTGGATAATATGAAAAGTGTGTTCCCCAAAACAGAGAAGGCACAAAATTCAACATTTGGGAAAAACGGTGGAGCTGTGGGTGCAAGTCTTGACCCACACAGGTAGTCCTCAACTTACAGCCACAATTGAGCCCAAAGTTTATGTTGCTAAGTGAGAAATTTGTTAAATGGGTTTTGCCCAATTTTACGCCCTTTCTTGCTTCATTTGTTAAGTGAATCATTGTGTTTGTTAAGTTAGTAAGAAGGTTATTAAGTGAATCTGGCTTCCCCATTGATTTTGCTTGCCAGGAGGTCACAAAAGGTGATTACATGACCCCGGGACACTGCAACCATCATAAATATGAACCAGTTGTTAAGCATCCGAATGTAAATCATGTGGCCATGGGGATGCTGCAAGAGTTGTTACTGTGAAAAGAGGTCCCAAGTTACTTTGAATGGTCCCTAAATGAACTGTTGTAAAATGAGGACTACCTGTACAGAAACATACACACAGGAAAGAATAGGTAGTTAGCCTGAAGAGATGGGAATAATTAGCTTAGTGAGTGCAGCCTGGAAAGACTGAAGAAGATAAGAGGCAAAGCTTTCCAGTTAAGGGAAAATTATTTATAAATAACAAGTAAAAAGGAGAAAACAGGGTTTTGTTCCAGCAGCAAACTATCCTGCTTAATATGCCTCCCGGCAACTACAAGGGGAGGAAACAACTTGGGGGGGATTTGGATCATTTGGCAAATTTAGCCACTGTAAATAGCGTGAAACTTTACTCCTGATGGAACTGAATTCTCCAGGGTATTTGGCTGACAGTGGATCATAGCTTATATAGCCAAGAAGAGGAGGAGAAATAGGACTTGGATAACCCAGGATGAAGATTTCAAGAAGGATCAAGCAGCCAAAGAGAGAGATAGACAAACTGCTGCATAAAACCTTTGCAAAGCCAGGTGTTGTTTTGAACATTTTTTACCAAAGGAGCAGACATCTATATTGTTTGAATATATACAGTATGCCGAATGTTTGAAATGCGGTGTTCCTTTAAGACAGCAGCCCCCAACCTTTTGGGCACTAGATACCGTTCCGTGGAGAAAGGTTTTTCCATGGACCGGACAGGGCATGATGTTGTGCGCTGCCTACATCTCACAGATGGGGCTTCACTTGTTTGCGCGACCCAGTTGCTGGCATGCCACAGTGCTGGTCCACAGACCGGTGGTTGGGGACCCCTGCTTTTAAGGAGTGTGCTCTAGCTGTTGGAAGAAAAAGGCAGAGACAGACTGCTATCTCAGTCATGTACACAGAGGGTCAGTCAGTCTCACAAAGGGATTCATTCCCATTGATTTCAAAAGCTTCTGTTAAAATTCTTCTGGTAACTGTACCGTATTATAAAGTTCATGTTAGCTATGTAGTTACTATTTTATTTTAATGCAAATAGTTCTTGTCGATTCACAACTATGAATGCATTTTTTTTAATTGACTGGATTAATTGAACTGAATTGCAACTTCAAATTCCCCCTGGTTGTTTGAGTGTTAAAAAAGTTAAGCAGGAAGCTTGTTTAAAGTGAATTGGATATAAGCTGGAGGGATGCTGTTTTGGGAGATCCAGACCAACATCTGTGCTTCCCAACTGGACCAGAAGCTAAATCTTACTTCAGTACTGGCAATTACATTAGCCTTTGCTTTATCAAAGGATAGCAGGACAACTGGAGAGTAAAGGACAAAATTTGATGGAGAATAGTCTCATTCATTTTTCCACTCTGCTGAATTGTTTGGTAATCAACACAAGGAGTTACTTTTTATCCATATTCAGATCAAAGAAATTAAACATATTAATATAAAGAATGACAACTTGTTTTAATTAAAAGATTCTCTTACATAATGGTATAAAGCAAACAAATGATTTTGGCTTGTATTTTTTAACAATGCATTTGAAGCTACTGTCCCACTAGCATCTCTTAAGGTAGCTTGCATTACTATAATTTATAAATCAGATAGGGATCATATACATTTTGCTGCCAATTCTACACTTAATTCATTACTGAATGTAGATGTTAAAACTTTATTTTAAATTTAAATATGAAGGTTATATCGGATTTCTTGTTAACCAAATCTAAAATGTACTAGGAAGGGTTTACACATTCTCATCTAGAAAGTGCTAGGAAGGTTTTATACAAGCAGAATTTATCATAAAGGGCTGACTTTGAATCCATTAATAAAACATAAAGAAAAGTGCTGTGTATTTAACTAGACAGAAAAGAAGACCTTTGATGCATTGTTAGTGATTCCTATTTTTTATTTTTCAATATTTTTTCTCAAAAATTCTAAGTTTATAATTATCTACTCATCTCAAAAATATGTAAGGGCTTAGTCATATATTGAATTATATAATTCAATATATAATTGATTGTTAAATCCTTTTCATTGGACAGTAAGAGAAGGCAGCATTGTCATTTATCTCTTTTATTGTTTGATTTGATTTTGACATTTTAGCATTTGCAATTAGGCGACTTAGCAAGAATCATGACTTGATACCTGAATGCATTGAATAAAAAGACATTCTGCAATATTATGTATTGGAAGTTGTTAATAAATCTGATCCGTCCATATAAAAATTTAGGCTTTTATGGTAATGTTGGATAACATTACTACTTTAAAAAAATTAAGGCTTAAAACAGATAATTTAAACTATAAAGTATTATTCTATTTATTAAAATTTTTTAAATAATTATCATGAATTATTTTAATTGTTTTTCTCGAAAAGTTCCCCACTTGCTGCCTTTTTGTTCAGAAATGTTCATTGTCAGAGAAGGAGCTTTTAAAATGATCCCTTTTTCTAAGGTCAAAAAATATCAAGTCCTTCATATTTGAAATTTGCCATTACAGCCATTTTATCATGACTATTTATTAAAAGTTGTCAGAATGTACTGAAGCATAAGAGAAATGAAATAAGGAATTGAAGAATCTGGTACCTGAACATCACTGGAAGGCCATTTTAGCATCCATTTGTCACATTTTCTTAGACATATTATAATTTTCATATTGTTAGTTTTGAATTACATTAAAAATTGCAATTAACACAATTTGCTCAAAAATGCTATAATTATAATAATTATAATTACATTATGATTTTCACAGTGTAGTTTTATTTTATACTTGGTCTCTTTTGGATAAAAGTTACTTGACATATTAATTATGTTTTGGAAGACTCATTGGCTTTTGTAAACATTCAAACTGAGCTATATGTCAAAAATAATACTAACACAAGTTAAATTGTTACTGGATACAAATTAGATATAATGTACAAAAAAATGGTGTGATGATGGATGGAAACCCATTAGCCATCACAATATGCTGATATTTTTCTTTTATTGAACAAATATTTTCCCACTGGGAATACTGATTAGAAAACTATTTGACTGATTCTAATTCTAACGTTTGATTTCCTATTTATTTCCTATTGTTTTGTGAGGTTTTCTTTCCTCTTCTTTCCTTTATGCATATGGAGTCAATCAATCTCTATCCTTCAAGAAAGCGAAATGCAAGGGGGAAAAAAATCAAGGAAACAATTGGTCTGCTAAAGGGAGAAGATGACAAGAATGTGACAGCAGAGCTGCCTAATTCATTCTTTGCATCTATTTTTACGCAAAAGAAAAAAAAATAGTCCTACATATCAAAAGCGTAGAAAAGCCTAGTGTAGAAGATACACTCGGAATATATGTCAATAAAGGTAAGAAAATAGTAAGAGAACACCTATCCACCCTAGATCACATTGCACTCATGTCAGAAGCACCAATGCACTTCCAGGTTGAAAGAATTAGCTAGTGACATCACTATTGCTCTGAGGACACCCTGCTGGTCATGTCTGGTCCCATGGTAGCACCTGGATTCCAAACGCAGGCTTGCTAACCTCCAACCCAGTGTCCTAACTGTATAAGCTACCAATGCACTCTAAATGAATTCAAATTGCTAGCACCCAATGGATTACATGCCAGGTTTCTGAAGGAGCTGGCAGATGTGATCTCAGAGCCACTGAGCGCAACCTTTTAAACCTCCTGAAGCACCAGGGAACTACCAGCAGACTGGAAATGAACTGATGCAGTTCCAATCTTTAAAAAAGGGGGAAGAAACAGATCCAGGAAATTACTGACCAATCAGCCTGACATCAATATCTGGAAATCCTAGAAAAGAAAATCAAGCAGAGGATTTGCAAGCACTTAGAAACGAGTAAATCTGTTTATAGAAGCCAATATGGATGTGTTAAAAACAGATCATGTCAGAAAAACCTTATTGTCTTTTTTGATTAAATTGGTGGATCGGGGAACTATTATGGACATAATTTACTTCTGTGCAGTGCAGACAAGTCAAAACCCTTCTATCGGGTTATGTTTCAGAATTTAATTCTGGGCTTTTTCTTCCGATCTTTCTCCAGTAAGGCTTGCAGTCACACAGACTTGTTTAAATAGCCATTTGCTATAAACTAGGAATTTCTGGTTTTTATCTTACCAGATTCAGTTGTTAACACCTTTTGTAGAATCAGGACTCATCTATTTCCTTTACAAATATTGAAAGAATAGGTTGCAATAAATAGTTAGATGATGGGCAGAAATATAAAGCTCTAAAAACCAGGAAAAAGGTTTGTATCTCCTTAGATGTCAGCAGTACAATCTTTTTCATAAGCCATAGATTTCCTGCTGAATCCTTGTTTTATTTTCTGCATGCAATTATTGCTTCTTGTAGATCACACGTAACTGTTGGTGCAGTTAAAATGCAGCAGAGTGGAGTAGAGTGAATGCATATATAGAAGCACTTTGGGTTAGTTCAAAACTTCTGGAGACAGAGATGGCTTGGGATAAAAAAAAGTGTTCAACAGCTGTTACATTAAATTCAGCTTAGCTTGGGAAGGAGGATGAAATGAAGAAAAAAAATCAAAGATTGTTGTTCATTGACTCTCTTGGGTATAAGAGGAAGGAGGCAAGATTCCATTACCTTAAATTATAAAATTGTATTCCAATAATCTTATGAAATTTGTTTCTTGGCCTGGCCCATCTTGAAGGTCTGATATCAGTCTACCTCCAACGGAGACATACCCATTCCTCTCTCAAGGTGGAACAATACCAATATAGCACTGTATCCTCTCTAAGGATACATTTAATCCCACCTAACTCTTAATATCAATTGATGAATTGAATCATTCTGGAGGAATGCCATCCATTCTCTCTCTCTCCCTCTTTCCCTCCCTTACTCCCTCTCTCTGTATGTGTCTGTGTGTGTGAGAGAGATACATTCAAAATAGATGCCTGAGCACATAAATCTCTGAGTATTTAAAGGACTCATAATTTTAAAAAAATGAATCCAAAAGGATTTTTCATAAATTATAGTCATGGAAAAAAAATAATAAGATTTTTTGTATTCACTTTATTCATACACACATAAGAAAATATGTGTTATAATAAGTGTCCCGAGAATCCCTGGAATTGCCTTTAAGATGTTAAGGGAGACATTATCAGAGGAATACCAAACAGGAATTGGAAATTGCTATCATATTATTGTATGTTTTTTATGTTTGATTATGAAAGAATATGTCTGTGTGTGTGTATGTGTCTTCATGTATGAGGTTCATTATTTCATTTTGCTCCAAATGTCATAGGAATTCTCAATCTGAGTTTAAAAAACCCAAACTTACGCAATCATAAACAGACATGTTTTAAATACGAATACAGCAATAAAGAATAAACTGAAGCAAATCCATAAAGTTTATATTGTTACTGCAAAAAAGGGAGGTATCTGGGCTGATGTAGACTAAAACTCATTTATAAGGACAAAGACATGAAAACCAAGTTAACAGTTCCAATGTTGTAAAACTGATTATAGAAAATCATGTATTACTGATAGGAAGCAAATCAAATGAGATTGCAGTAGGATAGCATTCCTTTGTGTTTATTTCATTAAACTTGAAAATTGCTTTCTTCACCAAAGCCAATAATTCATTCAATGATATTTGAGAATGGAATTAAAATTAGAGAGTTATTAAATGATGTGGTATTAAAAGACTGACAATTCAGAAAACCTCATAGGACTCTGCACAATGCCCTATATCGAAGGATCCAATTTCACTGATGGTCTCATAATTGCAGTGCTAATATAGGAAATATTAGGCCCTATCCTAAATACTCAACAACTTAGTTTCTTAAGATAATGGAATATAGTAGCTTTCAGTGATCATCATAACATGATGATCCTGTTCTTGAACAAAGAGTTGGTTCTCTCTATTCCCCAAAGCATTGAGTTATGACTGAAAAACAGTGTAATATAGCACCATTGTAATTTTATTATGAAATCCAACCTGGCCAGCACTTTAAAATAAAATGTCATTTCCAAACATTGATGAAGAACAAACATAAGCAGAGCAGAGCACAATAATCTAAAAAGAGATTTTGAAATTATGAACTCTTTTTAGTTGAAGTCCAAAAACACTGTTGGAGCTGTGTATTTCTATATATGTCAGGAACCATGCCAGATTCAAGAACACCCATGTATACATTAAACGTTTATACTAAGTAATATAGTATCTTGAATTTTAGTTACTCTGGGTTTTAATTTGGGGAATTCTAAAATAATTGCATGCATGCAAGCTTTTTTAAGGAAATCAAGCATAGGAGTAGTAAGGATGGCATGTTAAATAGGTAGCAAGGAGATGCTGGTAATTTTTTCCTTAATATTTGGATTACACAATAAACCATAAATTGGTCCCATATTCATCCTCCTTTATGTGTATCTCTGAATCATTTTCAGTTTCACTGTTTTATGATCAGATATCCATTATTCCATAGTCAATAAAACTGGAGACTAATACCCAATGCAATCTATCTCAGGTTTATTGGACTTTGAATCCCAGAAATACCAGGTATTACATATTCTGAATGAGAAATTTGAAAACTATAAATCTAAGAAATCTAGAGAGCACCAGTTTGGAGATATATGTATTAGTATATGGTTGCTGAGACTGAAATGCTAGCTTCCACCCTATTTAATTTGCCATTTCTTAAGTCTATTCTAACTTCTTTTTATGTTTCTTCTATAATATAATCAACAGTTCTCAATCAGGACCCATATGGTCATCTGGATATTCCAAAGGAACCACAGGTGAGAACATGTAATTGGGGCTGGGTGGGTTTGGCATGTACTGAGGGGAGCACACAGAAGAAAAACTGAAAATGCTGTTTTGTTGACCTCAGAGAATACACCAGTTACTGTCCTATGTCCATATCTAGTAATGGGACCTGGACAGTGGAATCACAGGAAAAAAAAATAATCAAAGTCATAAGAGGGCTATGGGCAAAGAGTTTGAGAAACACTAGTCTGAACCTAGAAAAGTATAAATTTAGATTTTGTCCAATGAAAACTATAGTTGCTTAGATTAAGACAATATTAAACAAGCAGACTTAAAATCTTAGATTATCTTTAGACTCCTCCAGGATACATTTTATGTACACTATGGAGAAAAAAAATTCTTAATTGTCGTTTAAGATTACATTTTTTAGAAATACGTACTTATAAGTAGGATTTTCTTTTTGATTTGTTTTTCGGCTGTTTAAATGAATTTGTGTAGCCATTAAAACTGAAGGCAAAATGAAGGATAAAAGATCTGTACTTACTATATGAAGTTGTAAAAAGTCAGTAAGGCCAGGGGCGCTGTCAATCCGTACCAAGATGCCATCTTTTACTGTTGTGCTGAACCCAACAGCTAAGCGGTCTGTCCTTGTACTAGGTCTGTCATTTGCTGGCCAAGTATACAGGATGAGGCCTCCACTTTTCCCAAAGATATATGTGGCCCCAGCTGCAACACACATATAAAAAACATATAGAGGTAACTTAACCAGTTATATTAACATTTCAACTGCATCCAACAGTACTAGATCTAAGCGCAAAAGTCCATTAGAGAAAGTTATGAAAACCTTAGGGCACTGTGTCAGTTTGAATTAAAGATGTGAACAAAATGAATTAATAACAAAGCAGATGCAAAGTATGAGCATTGGTGCATTCAACTACATAATAGCACAGGGCAGATAACACATTATTTCTAAAAGATTTTACCCACTGACAAACCATCAAGTTAGGTTTCTTTTGCCTAAAAACTCATTTCACGTTTCTGGCAAATACCATATTTATGTAACAGTAAGCCAAGACTCCCCCCCTCACCCCTTATAATTACTGGAAAATTTATGGATGTAGGATCATCATCTTACATTGAGAAGAACAGCAGAGAATAATATCAGACTGTTAAAAATATGGAGAGAGATGGGAGATGCAAATGGTTGTAGATAGCCATAAAATAATTTCCCTTTAACATTAGCTACTGCTTGGGAGTAAACAGTTAACTTCACATAAGGTTATTAATAATAAAGTTCAATAACCTTTGAAGGTTATTAATAACTGGTTATTTTACAACCAGCTGATTTTAATCAGAAGCTACTAATAGAATTAATGACTTTTATCCTGGCTCTGCCTTTTTTTTTAAAAAAAAGAAGAAGTGTGGCTTCTGGATATATATGCCATTAACACACAAAAGCATTACACACAATCATTATGGGAGGAGAAAAAAATCTTTCAGTAGAGCTTTGGATGGACAAGGTTATAAAATCGGTATTGCATTAACTTTTTTTTTTAAAATCAAAAATCACAATTCTTCGAAAGAATTGTTTTAAATTCAGGATCATCTTCTAATCAAGTAAATAGATTTCATTAATTTATCTTTTCTTCATTAAGCAGAGCATGGTCTGTGGACAGAAAAATGGAAAACAAGTTTTTCACTGGGGAACAGAAAGGATATTGACCAAAACCATCAGAATTCTGACCAGCAGTTCCTCTAAAAGTAAATATAAGATATTGGGAAGAACATTTGCCTTACTGAAAGAATGCTATATGCATAGTGATAATCTTTTAGAATTCATTAAATATTTCCCAAGAATTGCTAAAATGAATATTCATGTTGGGTCTGGGAATCCCAGTGAGTTTACATAGCAAGAGATAGCAAGATAGCAAGATTGGCAACACAGGCTGGTGGCCCCCAGGGGGAGAGCCTTCTCTGTGGGGGCACCTACCCTTTGGAACCAGCTACCCCCAGAGATAC
>JANHZT010006398.1:438145-452069 GCA_032468215.1 Stegonotus admiraltiensis
GGCTGAGTCAACCTTGAGCCTGGTGAGATTTGAACTTGCAGTAATTGCAGGCAGCTGGCTTTAATTTAACAGCACTTTAGCCGCTGTGCAACCAAGGCTCCTTGGTGTCTATTCTGTATCTATTCAGAATTATTTCTTCTGCTATTTGTAATCTATAAGAAAGGTGTAAAAATAACATAAAGTACCATACAAAAATACAAACAGTGGCTGAAATGAAATAAGAACTACCACCAACCATCGGTATACTCATTATGCAGGCTTTACCATATACATAGATCCTTATATGTGAAGGCAAAACCAATTAAGGCATGAAAGGCCATTAGAGTCTGGGCCAATCTGATCTCCAGAGTGGTGACAGTTCAAAGGGCAGGTGCCATGATAGAAATAGTTCTTTCTGGGTCCACCAAATAGCATTTCCTAACAGACAGGACCTAAAGCATCTTCCCTCCTGCCAGACCTAACAGGAAGGGTAGATATAATTAGGGGGAGGCAGTCCCTGAAATAATCCAGTATCATGTCATGAAGGATATTATAGGTCATTATCAGCATCTTGAATTGGATCCAAAAGCATAGTGCTAACCAATGCAGTTTGCAGAGCAGAAATGTAATGTGCACTGATCCAAGAGTACACATAACTGCCTGTGAGGCCACTTTCTGTACTAGCTGAAGCTTCTGGATACTTTTCAAGGGCAGTCCCATGTCAAGTACATTGCGGTAGCCATTCAGAAAGTGACCATGAGGGACTGTGAGCAAGGCCTCTCGGTCAAGGAACAGGTTGAACTGCCACACAGCATGAAATTCTGCAAAGACCTTCCTGACCTGAGAATTCAACACTTTCTGCTTCCTCTTTTCCATGACTTTTGCAAAGCGTAGTAAGAAGTAACTCTGACATTTGCTCCCTCACTATCCCTTTTTTTTCGGTCACATGTCTTTTGGACTATAAGGATAAACAAACCGACATCTCATGGGTGTTTACAGGACAGGCCTATGATCAGTGGGCTGTCTTAGCTATGAGAATGAGACTAGTGAGCAACATGACTAATAAGGAACAGTCAAGCACAGTATGCATGTACTAAGGATGCGGGGAATCCAACAGAATAGCTTTCTTTTTTCGTAACAAAAAAGCAAAAAAAAAGTATTGATGGTTTCACTTGTCAAGCTCTAGTGCTGTGCTTCTATCCTAGGAATCCCAAAAGGAAAGCATTCATAATAATTGCACTCCTCAATAGGTTTTATCTTTTTAGGTGCCAAAGTATTCTGTTTCTCTAGTAAAAATTTAATTAAGATGTTCAAAGCAAAAATGGGTAGCCAGGAGTTTATAAACTGTAGATGAGGAATGGGAAATAAATGGCAAGTATAGTTCAGGGTTGCATATTTAACACATAGGACTATTTTGAAAGGGGAACTGGATAAATTCTATGGAGAATAAAGGCATCAGTACTCATGATAACTCTGTATTATCTCCAGTATCTGAAGCAATATGCATACTGTGCAAAATTAAGACAGTTCTGTCACACTTGCAACTTACTGTTTCGGGACATCTAGTTTGCCAGAATTCTGGACCAGATTCAGGAAATGTTATTCTTACACCTTTATGTTTTATATTGTTTTATTTTCCTAAATTGTTGCTATTTTGCTGGTCGTTCTCATTAATTTGCCTGCTTTTAAATTCCAAATGCCATTTGGATATAGTCTTAGAATGAGCTTTGATTTTCCTTAATATTTAGCTTTCAAAAAGCTAATACTCTCATGATTGATAATAAACATAGCTCTATTCATGTTTCTTATACAGTTGCCTCACAGCACACTGAGAAAATATCAATAGAATGAAATTGTTCCCTGACCAGAAGTGCATCACACTGTTCAAGATAATTTAGTTTTCATAATTGCTCAGGGGGAAAAAAAAGTGTTGTGTTCTTCCTACTGATTTTCATTATATACATACTGTATATATGAAGTTTCTTCATTTTTGATAAGATGAAGAAAATCCCATCCCTTTTATGGAATGCTGGTTATTTTCTAATATAGTGGTTATTTTCTGAACCAGAAATGCCAACCTAACATTCCATACATGATAGCAAAATCTTTCAAAGACATTCTGTCTTACTAGAGGCAATAATGCTTTAGACCAGTGTTACGTAACATTAAAAGATGCTTATTGGCCTTTACTATGAGAAGCTGTGGAACATTCTGATCATTGCATGATTCACTTGTTTATAGACAAAAGCTTAAAACCATAAAACCAACAATTAAATCAGTGAAGTCTTGAACTGAGGAGACAAAGTTAAAGCTTGCCTTGACTACACAGATTGGAACATTTTCAAAGATACCTCTGCAGACCTGGATGAACTTACAGATACTGTAACATTATATATTAGATTTTGTGAAGTCCTATGTGTGCCGACCAGAAGCCTGTGAATACAAGCCTGCAAGTAACAGCAAGCCTTGGTTCACAGCTAACCTCAAGCAGCTACGTCGTGCCAAAAAGGAAGCCTAGAGGAAAGAAGATAGAATGCTGTACAATAAGGTCAGAAATGTATTAACAAGGGAGATCAGAGCAGCAAAAAGAAGCTACTCCGAAAAGCTGAGGAATCAGCTCTCAACAAATGAATCAGAAAATGTGTGGAAAACTCTTAAAAATACCACTGGTTACTGCAAATCTCCTTTCCACACAGAAGGGAATCGACATCTGGCAGATGACCTGAATATGTTTTACTGTAGATTTGAAAGGAAACCTGTCAACTATCACCAGCATCTCCATCTCAGATACATCAACAACAGCCAAGCCTCCCACAACTGACCATCTCTTTGGGCCTCCAGCTCTGATGATTGCAGAAAAAGATTTGAGAAACTATTTCACATATAAAAGCCTGGAAAAGCACCAGGCTTAGACAAGGTACACTCCTTGCTGGAAAGCTTGTGATGATCAACTGGTCTCCATCTTCACCTGCATCTTTTAATAAATTATTAGAGATGTGTTATGTTCCTTCTTGCTTCTAATGCTCTACTATGATCCCAGTGCCGGAGAAACCTGAAGAAGGAGCTGAATGATTACAAACTGGTTGCTCTGACATCCGTCATTATGAAAATCTTTGAAAGGTTAGTGCTGGCCCACTTGAAAACCATCACTGATCTGCTTTTAGATCCCTTGCTATTTGCCGAGCAAACAGGTTGGCAGATGATGGTGTTAATATGGTTCTGCACTACATCCTACAACATCTTGAATCTCCAAGGACCTATGCAAGGGTCCTTTTTTGTAGACTTCAGCTCGGCATTCAATACCATCATCTCAGATATTTTTCTCACTGAACTGATTCTACTATCCATGCCTGACCACACTTGTAAGTGGATCATAAGCTTTCTAACAGATAGGAAGTAGCAGGTGAAGCTAGGCAAAATCACATCAGATACCTGTACAATTAGCACAGGAGCCCCCCAGGGCTGTGTGCTCTCTCCACTTCTCTTCTCTGCAGTACACCAATGACTGCATCTCAAAGGATCCCTCTGTTAAAGTACTGAAGTTTGCAGATGATACAACAGTGGTTGGTCTCATTTGAGATATTGATAAATCTCCATACAGATAGGAAGTTGAAGAACTAGCCTTGTGGTGTGGCCAGAACAATCTGGAGTTGAACACACTCAAAACCATAGAAATTATGGTAGATTTTAGGAGAATCCCTCCTATTCTACCACTTCTTACAATACTAGACAACACAGTATCAACAATAGAGATCTTCAAGTTTCTAGGTTCTATAACATGCCAAAACAACTAGCTACAAGAATAGTTTTTTGCCCCATGACATCACTCTGCTAAACAACTAGTCCCCACAACATTGTTAAACTACCTAGTAGGGCTGTGTTACTATTATCCTTCCCATCTTTCCTATTACCTGTTTCCTTATCTTCTTATGACTATAATTTTTTTGCTTGTATCTTATAATTTATATTGATTGTTTTATTTCGTATCCTAGTATAATTTATGTTGATTGCTTATTTAGCATCCTATGACTATCACTGAGTGTTGTATCTTATGATTTATGATGAAGGTATTTTATGATTCTGATCATGTTTTATCACTTGTTGCTTGTATGTACACTGAGAGCTTATGCACCAGAGACCAATCTCTTGTGTGTCCTATTACATCTGGCCAATAAGGAATTCTATTCTATTCTATTTCCTGAAGGAGATTCTGATCAATTTCTCTGATCCTGTAAAATCATTTAAGACATTGTTTGGGAAATGAGACTGCTGGGAAGAAAGCCCTGCATGTGAACCCTGAACAGGCTTCCTTTTCTGAAGAAACTTTTAAACGTATCTCACTATGAATAGAATATTCTGTAATTTCCTAACCATTCCAGGAAATGCTCTGACTTTGAACTTGTAAAAATAGAGCAACTACTAGACACACAAAACACATTACACCCTTCTGATATACAGCTAGACTTTTTAATCTTATTTGATTGTTTTGATCATCAACAAACTGCTTAACAGGCTTGTTTAAATTCTAATTTCTAATTTGTAAATAGGCTTGTGCTCTCATCTACCGCTTGAAAGAATTATTAAGGAGATTTCAACCAGTGTCCTCTAGAGGGTCGAACTGATAATACAAAAAATCTGTAACTATTAGCTGAGTCAGATAAGAATCCAGTCCAAACCCTTGAGAGCACTAGGATGCTTTTCCCAGAAATGCATGTTAGGACATGCAGATACAAGATAAAACTGAGTGTGGTTTTCTTTAACCCACATTTGTGAAAATACATCAAGTTGGCTGAAAATTATCATCTAAATCAGCTCTTAGATTTCATGAAAGGGGGAAATAAAGTAAACACAAAACCTCCCTTGTTTTTTCCTTCGGATGAGTGTAATGAAAGTTTTGGCAATCCTGAGCTGTAAAGTGGTGTGTAATTGCTATGCACTTTTATAGGAGGAAGCATAATTGACAGTCTGAGAAACAGAAAGAATCATAGATGTGGGTGGAAATGAGATTACAAATGAGTCAAAAAGGTGACTGATTACTAAGTGCATTTTTCAGCATCTCTGCCCTATGAGTGCACAAAGATTTTATTTTCTTAATAGAATTATGATTCGGAATACTTCTCTTCTTGCCCTGTACACTTTTATAAGTTCTATAAACATGGGACATGAAAAGGAGCAATTTAACAATGAGATCCTGCATATCTTTTCTGATTTTGTTGAGTAAGTTACCCATAATCCTTTTATGCTTATGGGAAATAAACCTCAAACAATATTTATTATTTATGAAATGTATACATCATCTTAGTATAATAAACTGAACCTCAAGCAGTTTACAGCATATATAATAAAAACAGTAGTGAAGAAGAAGGAGGAGGAGGAGGAGGAGGAGTTGGAGGGGGAGGAGGGGGAGGAGGAGGAGGATCCATTGTGACTGGGTCAGTCACTGGGACCAGAGGTTTAATCTTCCGAGCTTTCGGACTCAGTGGTGGGATTCAAATTTTTTTACTACCGGTTCTGTGGGCATGGCTTGGTGGGTGTTGCATGGCTTGGTGGGCGTGGCAGAGGAAGGATACTGTAAAATCCATTTCCTCCCCACTCCAGGGAAAGGTTACTGCAAAATCCCCATTTCCTCCTGATCAGGGACTCAGGAGGCAGAGAATACATGAAGGCAGGGCCAGTCAGTGGTGGTATTTACCGGTTCTTCAAACTACTCAAAATTTCTGCTACTGCTTCTCCATAACTAGTCAGAACCTGCTGAGTACCACCTCTGTTCAGACTCTTGCTGGAGCCCATCCTCAGAGAACTTCTCTCTACTGGAATGTGTGCTTTACTTTTTAATAAAGCAAGCTAAATTTATAATTGTATTAAGGCACTTTGAGCCATTGGCTCTATCTCTGCTCTAGAAAGAAGACAAGGGCAAACTAGTTCCCAAAATTTTGCCAAGTTAACTGCAAAGAGTTGTCCAGACAGTCACCAGGAGTCAAAGATGACTTGAAGGCACAAAAATATGTGTAATACAGCATATAAAAATGCAGAGGTCCCGTGCATGCTTCTTTTTAATGGTTCTCTAATTGAAGTTGTAGAATGACAGTCATGTTAATCTACGGTAGCCAAAATGTCTGATGAAAGGATGTATGGCTCATAGAAGAAACAGAGAAGAAGAAAACAGGGATTTGAAATCTAAAATGGAGTGGTGTTTGGAAGACAAGTATTTTCTGGCCTTCCTTATGCTGGTAAGATGTAGCTGCATTCTTGGGGTTATGGCACCTGTTTTCTGAGCTCCTACCCATTTACCAGAAACAGAGTGTCCATTGGAATAAAATTGGCAAAAATTCTCATACAGTTCAGAGCAGTTTCTTATACAGTACATTGCTAGTAGACATTCAAGAACTATGTATGCATGTACGGACAATAATTGCCATTTCTTCAGACCTCTAATGTGAATAGCATGTCTGAGATTCCAATTTTGTAGCTGTGTGACTCTAGTTATTTTGCACAGAACAGTGCAGAATTATTTGGTTTCATCCAAAAAGTGTAATGGTGTAATATATTTTTCAACTTGATGAATTGTCCCTAGAACAAGTTTGTTATGCTCTGCATAGGAAGACAGAATAAAGTTGAGATCACGTGTCACTCATATGAGTAACATCATTCCTATGCAAACATTCATCTGTTACATGTATAGGGTCCAAGTGGAAATGATACATTGCAATGTCTCTGTGCAAATGACTGGCTTTTAGTAATCTTGGAATATTGAGTGTGAACATCTGTTGAAGTGTCATTCAACTTTCAGTTGGAATCCTTAAGGTGGGACTCCTTTACATGATATATTGTACTTTGAGAAGTCATTCAAATAAATATGCTCATTACCCCACTGCCAAATTTTTATAGTAGATATGTAAATATCTGTGATAGAATATTTACAGTAGTGGCCAACATTGTGGAAATGTTTTGAAAAAAGTGCATTTTCTAAAAATAGGTAATAACTCTGGGAGGTGTACTAGTAAAACACAGAAGGAGCACTATGGCTCATATGGTTAGGGCACTGGGTAGGAAGACCATGTTTGAGACCCGAGGGCTGCCATGGGGTGTGGTGAGCTCCTGTCCTTCACTTTACCTCCTGCCAGGGACATGAAAGGAGTCCCCAACCGGGCATCCCCGGGGAACAGTGATGTCACCGGCTAACCCTTTTGAGTCAGAAGCACCACAGTGCTTCCAACATGAGTGTGATGCAATAAAACATAAAAGATGTATACAAATATAAGGAGGCAATTAAAACCAGAATAAAATAATTAAAATTCAAGGTAAAAAGGCAGGGGAAAGCCTTAAAGGAACTAACCAGCCCTATGGTTTCATGCTCCTTCTGTGAGCCTCAAGCAGAGTTAGGTCTTCAGGCATTTCTGAAAGACCAGGGTATTTGGGGGGGGGGAGTGCTTCATCCCTAGGGGCAGAGTGATTCAAAGAGTGGGGGCATTAGCGGAAAAGGCTCTTTTCTGAACCCCACTATTATAAATTCTTTAACTGACAAGCTCCACAACATAGTCTCCCTGCCTGACCGGGTGGGATGGGTATATGAATATAATTTCACCAAACACATCATTTTACAATATTGGGAAAATTAAATTGTAATGTTAGTTACTTGGAAAGCTTAGGCTAGTATAAACAAAGGGGAAAAAAACTGTTCCAGCTTTGGACAAGGTGAGAATAAGAGAATGAGAGCAATACAAGAAGTTTGTATATGCGAAAGTTAATCTTAAAACAGAAGATTTTTGTACATGTGTCATCTTTTCTTTCACTGATGTTCAGTGTTTCACAGGTAAAAAGAAAAAACAAAAACAAAAACAAAGAGGCTTTTTTTTTCAGTGATTAGAAGCTGGCTTTCATTCTCTGTTCAGGCTTTACATAATAAAGAAAATAAAATGCAAAAATTACACAATGTTTTTGGAGGGGAGGATCATTCTGCATACATGACAGAGGAGAAGGAGGACGAGGAGGAGGTAGTAGAATCAATGTTAGGGTTTTTAAAAAACCATTGTATCTATCAAGTTTAAACATCTTTAAAATTATCCAGTCCTTCGTGATCTGATTTTTAAGTTGAGGTTATTACCTTGGGAGAGGTGACAAGTATATGTTTGGCTCCTAAACAAACTAAGTCCTAAACAAAGCATGCAAAAGCATTCTACTTCAGTTAACTATACATATTTCTTTTTTATACCAATGCAGGTGTTTTTATCTTGACTGCTGGAACAGATAAAAGCAGATTAGGAAAAACTGCAATGTGATATAGCTATATATAGTCTGATTTATATTGAATAAATAGGGCTAAGGCAGAGATGGGTAAACCAAAGGGAATAGGCTGAGGAGTGGGTGGTGGTAAATGAATCAAGTCTAGCAGGGGAAACATGGTTTAATTTGACAATAATATATTATTCTGTATAAAGACAGAGTGCTTCAGCTAAAAAAAAATCAGGCTAGAATCTTAGGATTTTTGAAAGCTGACATAATTCTACCACCCAACTGCATTATTTAGTGGTGGATAGTGGTGGAATTATTTTCTGTCAAACTGCTATGACATTATCTATGTTAACTATAAAGTTCAATATCTGGTTTCCAGTCAATCCATATGCCCAGGTTCTACAGCAGTTCTGTAATTTTTTATTTCACTAAATCCAGTTTTATCACTCTTGAGATGGATAACTGGGCATGCTTTCTCTACTTAGCTAGGGAATGTCTCCCTGAACAAATGTCCTATCTCTACCAGAGCACCACCAACGATGTTTGTAACGGTTTCCCTAGCCCCAATTACAAGAGCTCACCCCCAGTATGAAAATTGACAAAAATGGATAATTAACCCTTTAAGAGCATTCTATATGGTTTGTTGCAACAAGATCGAGTTCTGAATTGCCAACTACAAATCTAGCTGTCGGCATTTCTCTTAGCATCCAAAGCTAACGTCTTAACATTCTGATATTCCTTCTAAATATATTATATATATATTGGAGCACAAAGAAGTGAGTCTAAATGCACAGCATTAGCTCTGTGATCTGTACCTTTCTATTTTATTCCTATTGGATATACTTATAAAGGTCAAGAATGTGACCATCAGAAATAGTGGGAGTTCTTTAAAAATCCGTAGGTAATAATGGAAACTAAATATAACCATTGATTTTCTCTCATCATACAATTCCTTTCTGTTCTTCTTTACCATGTAGTTGGTAAGCCATGATCATTGTCACATCATGTTACTGTGCAATATAAAGACGTAATGCCAGCAATTACCATAACTTAAGTGAATGTCTTTTTCAAGCAGAGAGGTTTATGTTTGTTAGCCAAATTGAAGGAGCCTGGGACATAACCAACCATCAATTTTCCTCAAGATATCCATTATGATTCATTTTGTAACTATAAAGAGACCTATATTGTAATCTAGCACCCAGGGCTATATAAAGCTTTAAAGGGGTCTTTTGTTTTGATAAAGTTTCATGCAAAGTATCCCTTCAAAATTGTCCTGTAAAGCAACATACTTCTTCCCTGCTTTTGAAAGTGAAGTGGTTGTTGGGCAATGACTGCCCCACAATCCCTTGTCTAGTAGCTTCCTTTCTGATTCTTGCAATCAGCTATTAAAACAATGGAAGAAGCATCAGTGCCTGCATAAAATAGAAGCATCTTTTACACAGAAGAGCAGTACAAAAGTGCTTCCAATTCTGTTACATTTACACCTCATCTAGTAACCAGCAACTACAACTTAACTAGCAACACCTCAACTTTACCTCCATAATCTAAGTTGTGTCTTTGAATTTTGGAGAAGCATGGCTTCTCCTACTAGTTTCATATTTTGCACAAACTCAGCTTCTTGACACTTTTACAGTATTGCTGTTGCAGTTTTGATTTTTAAAAAAGTTATGCAGACCTCGATTCAAACACTTGTTTATCTAGTGGTTAAAGCACCAGGTTAGAAATCAGAAGACTTGGAGTTCTGAGGCATGAAAGTCAGCTGGATGATTGTGAGCCAGTTACCTATTTTCAGCCCAAGCCACCTCCAAGGTTCTTGTTGTGGGGAAAATAGAAGGAAGGATTATTAAGTATATTTGCAACTTTTAATTATTCATAACACAATAAAGGCAGGAATCTATCTATCTATCTATCTATCTATCTATCTATCTATCTATCTATCTATCTATTATCTACCTACTTACCTACCTACCTATCAGCTATCTATTGCATGGGGGAGTGTGTATTTATCTTTATATCCTGCACTGTGAGTTGATCTTTGGCATTTTTGCACATTTCAAGTGATAATTTGAAATATCATTATGGGTTGATTTAGCTGAACCTGTTTTCAAACCAGATAAGGGAGAATCTCTGAAATAAAAACAGTATTCCGGTACCCAGTTTAAGGCCTAACATATTTCCTGTAAGGAGCAGTGAAAGATAGGTGGAAGAATAGAAGATCTGAAGGCCAAATTACTTTAAAGCTTGGCTAAAAGAAGAACTGAATGGTGTCTCCCCTGGGTTTAAGAAAGCAGACATTGGTCTTTGTGTAACTTTTTTCTGAACAAAGCAAATGCTCTGGAAATGAACATGGGCTATTCCATAAATGAAACTGTGCAAGCATTGTATTTAAGTTTATTTAATTGGAATGAATGCATAGATTGGTATAAAGAATTTGGAAAAGCAGAATGAATAGATATGGACTTTCTATACTAACACAAGGGACGTTAAACATTGAATTATGGGAAGAAAATGCTATTTTTTACATTGTTATGTAACTCCAAAACCAATATTTCATTCTGTCACTCTGCTCACTCTAGCAACAATGAACAATCAGCTTAAATGTACCATCCAACATACATCCAGTTTCTGAAGTTTCCCCATTCAATTTGGGTTCTCTTTCTCAACAACAACAAAAAATATTAAAACTTTTTTTTGTGGATAAAATCCAGTTTGCAAAAACAGCCCACTGTATCATGTAGCTAATACAATTCGGACAGAACACCTTGGACACTAGCATAATGGCACACTGTCCATCCAAAATATTATCCCTGATTGCTCAAGATTAAAGGGAACTGAATAAGCAATAAACACAAAGAAGAGGCAACATCAGTGGGTGAAAATACTTGCTGTGATCAATTGTTAACAACCACAAAATATATATATGATTAAACTGCAAAACAGCAAGTCAGCAACAAGCAGCTCAGCCCTAAAAAATTATTCATTTAACTGCCATGATTCTTGCTATGTTCTACCTTTTAGTACATAATCAGGCTTTTATTCAGCTAACTGCTTCATTCCTTAACAAGCTATTCATCTGAAGAGGTTTCACAGTAGGATTCCCACTATGTAACTTCCCTTTGTGTACAATGAACATAGAAGACTTCCCTCCCTTTGACATTATACATTTCCTTTAAATAAAAATTCTCAACAAGTTTACTGCCAGCAATTTTTGCTAAAGATTTGGAAAATATTCTAAAGGAAAGGAAAGGAAAGGAAAGGAAAGACAACGCTTGGCTTTGAGATAGATGTGCTCAATAATACAGGGATGATGGATTCCAGAATAAATTCATAAGAACCTTGCTCTACTTACTATTCTTAAATTATGTTTAAGTGAATCAGATATAATTAAGCTTCTTTTTAATTTTTCCTACAGAACATGAAACTGACCAAGCTAAGCACAGTCCCTCCTCCTGCATAACTGAAAGCCATTCAAGCTGCACATTTTTTTTAAAAAAAAGTTCAGTAATTATAGAATCTAATAGATTGGGATAGCTTAATGTTTTGTGGGGACTCAAAACAGAATGGAAGCTTTCCTTTGAGTAGGATGCTGTTGGCTGTCTCAATATTTTTTTTTAAATTCAAAGAGGTAGGTGCTGACACCTGGCCTGCACAAACTACTGTTGGAAAAACCTTTATTTAATGCCACATATTCCAAGGACTCAACTTACTCTGATGCCACCAACATACCCTTCAACCTTCCAACCATCCTAGATCTTTTCCTTAGAATTTGAGAGACTCTCTTGTTCAAACAGAAGCCCAGAACTAAAGTCACACTTGCCATTTGTTAATATCTGATATCCAATGCTCTTATTTATAAGAGAAGGTAATCTTATTTAATCCAATTTAGGATATCAGTAATCATGCCTAACATGGGATTTTGGAACTCCAGGAAAAGATGAGATAGCAGAGGCAGCAATAAAGCTGTTTAGCTGATACAGCAATAGCATTTAGACTTATATACTGCTTTACAGTATTTTACAGCTCTCTCTAAGTGGTTTACAGTGTCAGCATATTGCCCCCAACAATCTGGGACCTCATTTTACCGACCTCAGAAGGATAGAAGGTTGAGTCAACCTTGACCTGGTGAGATTTAAACTGCCAAATTGCAGGCAAGCAGTCAGCAGAAATAGCCTGAAGCACTGCACTCTAACCACTGCGCCACCGCAGCTCATATAGAGGCATCATTGACTTTGTTTATAGTCACTTATTTCCTGGGAAAGTCTTTCAATCTCTTGAACATGGCTTTTCTTCACATTGGAGGACAATTTTCCACTTTTTCATTATAGTAGTCAGGTAAACTACATAGCTGTGGTGATAGAAACAAAAGGCAGTTTAGCTCAATATGACATGCTTTTTGAAGGTCTGCTTTGCTTCTCAGTTGATATATCAAGTACAACAATGGAAATTATATACCTTTTTTTTTAAAAAAAAGAAAATCTGTTCTTCCCCAAGGTCTAGCTTGTATTATTTGTAATGATTAACTGGAGTCTAAATGTCAGTCTTCAACTTCCTTTAATCCTCTTTTTCCAATAATTTTAAGGCAACTCTCTTTCCAAGGAAGTACTCATCAATCCTCATGTCATCAAAAGTGAAAAAGCAACAATGCTCAACTACTATATAATGCCAAAACATATTATGTAACTAATACATGTGCAGGCATACGCACCCTGAAAAAAGAACACTGGTCCATTTATCAGAATTATGGCTGGATTCATCCATCAGTTTTACTTTTTTATAAAGTTCACATTGTTTTCAATCATACATTTGTTCTGTGCTAGTTCGTCTTCCTTAACAAAGTTCTGCATGAAAATGTGTATGTTCTCTTTGACATCACAAAAAAGAGAAGAAGGAAAATTTTTCTACAGAATTATCTCTAACACAGACACCATTTTCTACCATTTCCGACTAATACCTTTATTGTATGCAGTTTTCTTTAAAATATACATTTCTATATGCAATTTTTCCAATTGTGAATGTTCACATGCAGCTTTTGAATTGAAAACTACATTGGTTCAGGATAAAAACTGAAGAATATTTTTGTTCCATTTACATATCAGAAAGAAAAAAGTGTAATTTAGGGTTTATCTATATATTCAGTTGCTCTGTTGCCTGCATGACCAGCAACCATTCTGCCTTCAATAAATGAACATTATCCATGTTACCTTTATTAATTTCCCACTCACGATCAAAGCAATCTCAGTAGACATTTTTCTGTTCTACTTATGAAGTACACATTTCTCTTATGTCACTTTGAGTGCTGCTGTTCGTTTTAAGATAATGTGCTTCTGATTGCTGCAGGCTAAGCCCAGGAGTTCATTGACGACTTTGTAAAAGCAGTGTCACTAGTTCTTTTCCATGTATCCAAGTCAGTGGACTCCAAAACCCATGAGAGCCAACACAACCACTCAGGTCCCTAGGCAACACACACACACACACACAAGCATACAGGGACTAGTACTCACTGCTCACTATTCCACTCTTTCCCAATTCTACTACACCGCCTTTTACTCCTTCCCCAACTACTACTGTACTTCTTATGAAGTTGAAAACAATATATTTCTATGTGCTTTAGGTTGCTTCATGAACGAACACAGATAGAGAGATAGCTCCAACCTTCTCTCCCAAACACCTCCTCCTCCTCCTCCACCACCACCACCCCTACCACCCCCACCCC
>JANHZT010006398.1:470963-481122 GCA_032468215.1 Stegonotus admiraltiensis
CAGAGTCCAAACCATCCCGAATCTGAGCGATTTTATCGTACAGATATTGCACAAAGTCCTCAGCACGTCCCTGCAAGACTAAAATAACTACCTCACTCGCAAGGTCTCACTTTGATCCTGAGAAATATCTGCCATATTTTAACAGTTGTTACTAGCAAAAGAACACCCCACCCCCTTTTGCAGTGCATTATGTGATATATCCAATTGTGCTCTCTGCTTTAGTCCCATAAAGCAACTGCTTGATGGACTGTTTTTGACTAAGCAAAAACCTTTCTACCCATTTCTTCGGATGTACAAAGGCTGTTTCCTATTCCATCCTTTTACCCAGCAGAAAAGATCTCCATGTCTACATTTTTTAAATAAACAGATAATATGTGTTTGCTTAAAAATGACCAAAAATACACCACATTTTAATAAACTTAAGAGGAGCTAAAGGACAGAAAAATTTTCCTACCACTGCATGCTCAGTTTGGTGAGTGTCATTTATAACTTTCTTCCAACTCAGCTCTTCTGCTCTCCTGAAGCAGGAGAGCAGAAGACTCTGCTACAGGAGACTTCCTATAGTTCTTTTCTGCATTTCCATTCCCCATGCTAGTCACATCTCTCTGGCTGTAGGTAGCACAGAAACCAGTGGGAATGGAAAAGCTTTTGGCAAATCCTGATATCTGTCTAATCTAGATCATTGCTGACAGAACAGCATGAGGGAAGTCAATCTAACTTGCTGCCATCTGTAATTTGCCTGAAACTTGTGTACAATATCCAGCACTATCAGTTTTATCTTCTTCCAGTGCTTGTGCATGCACACACCAAAGAAAATAATCATATGAGGGGAAAAGGAGAAGACCTCACTAACCTGCTATTAATTAGGGTATTTCATAGTAGTCATTTACACTCTGGAAATCTGGGATGTAATTTTCAGCTATAATAATCTATGCTCTTATAGCATAGCATAATAAGTTATGCTCTTATGTGGGCTCTGACTTCTACTACTTTACTGAATTCTCTGAAGAAATACAATTAATACCGTTTTCTTGAATGCCTGAGACAGTTATTTCTCTTGCACCATCAATGGATTATAGAGAAGAAAAGGAAAAGGAAGAGAGAAAGGTGGACAGATATCTCTCATTGTTCATTTTGGTAAATAAGACAACTCTATTACATTCACACACATCTTTAGATATCTTTGAATTGTTGCCGTTAAAGCAAATTGTAGATCAGTGTTCCTCAAACTTGGCAACTTTAAGATTTGTGAACTTCAACTCACAGAATTCCCCAGCTAGAATGCATTCTGTGAATTGAAGTCCACACACAATAAAGTTGCCAAGATGCTGTAGACTATAGGCCAGGGCTGTCAAACTTGCAGCCCAGATGTGTCATGTGCTGGCCACGCCCACACCTGGTTTACTGAAGGGGGGAAAAGTCGCGATACATCACGTGTCAATGCTGTGATGACATGGGTTTGACACCCCTGCTGTAGGCTGTTCAGAATTACAATTTGTTTTATATCTCTGTGTATATTTATGTTGAAAAATATTCTATTTAGTATTGTAGAAATGATTTCACTTTCAAACACTTTCAGCGCATGCCAAGGCCTATGAATGAATGAATGAATGAATGAATGAATGAATGAATGAATGAATGAGAAAGATAAAGTGATTGTCTCAAAGCCATTATCAGCTTGCTTAAAACTTTCATCATTATTCTTTCCCAACATAAAGTATGAATTAAGGATTCTGATGTAGCTTTTTCTTTCTTTCAACATTTTTTTAAAAGACTCCAGTCAGCAAGCTAGAGATAAAGTTATCAGGCTGATCAATTTAATTTTTGATGAACATAATACCATGGGAATTAAAAATGTCTTAAGACTGTACATTTTCTTTGCAGAATAACAGTTTCCATTCCCAACATACAAAGGACTACCTAGAAACAAAGGAGATCCCCACTTTGCAAGTGATTTCTTCATTCCAGTTGTCTTTTACAATAGAAGTGATTGAGTCTGCATTATGCAGTTCTGTATAATGAGCTCTTGTACTGAGAAATCCTAGATGAATGTTAATGTTCACTAAGGCAGATATCACTATGTTCACATTTCTTTTTAACATGGGCTATCTTTAAAAAAAACCTGGATGATCAGGTTAATATTAGGTAGGGAGTGTTTTCTCCTTTTATGTTGGGGTTGAACAAAACACTCTTGATAAAACTTTTTCATTGCAGAAAAGATTTAAAAGCCACAATTTCAAGTCTCTTTCCTTACGGAAAAGGGGGACATTTTCTCTAACATAGATATGTATACCTTTATTGGCCTGATCACAAACTGGAGGATATGTCAAATAACTTTCCTATTCTCCCTTCAGCAAAGATGTGATTGTTAAGGCACTGTGAAGGAGTCACTCAGAGTAAGATCGTTGCATACTTGATAGATAGTCTGTGAGGTTAAGGAATATTTTCTCTACAGTGCCTTCTCTCTCTAAAAGCCTTGGGAAAATCTCAGCAGGGGGAAAGCTTTTTGCAGAAGGACGGTGGGGGGGGGGTGGAATCTGAAATATTCTTTCCTGTTTTTGTTCAAGCTAATGTCGGGTTTATCTAATGGGTTATCAAGGAGAAAATCTTTCAGTTCAAAACAATGCAACTGCTTCATGTTACAGCACTCTGGGAGACATCTCTCCCTTCCTCTCCTAAAGTTTTTATTGGATGGGAAGTTTTGGGAATTTAGCCCAAAACAGACCTGGGAGGTTACCAATTAGTACTAATCAGTGCAATTATGTGGTACTATACTCAGCTGCACCAGGCCCATTCAAAATACAGATACATGCTGTAAGTCACTATCTTGAAAGGTTTGGGGACATAGTAACTCAACTGTGGAGCCCCAGCATGGCACCCATGAACACTAATGAACTTGGCAACACTTTCTTGGAGCAAGCTCCATGACACTGATATATAGATATGAAAGCAATGGTTAATCTGCTACAGGGCAAAGCACTATCTTCCAGCATCATATCTACTTTCAAGAATGGCTCTCCAGGAACATAGTTACAAAGTATAGATGGCAAGTGGCAATAGCTCAGTAAATTGTTTACATGTCTTAAAAAAGGAAAAATAAATAAATAAATTAAAAGTGCTAGAAAACATCTATATAGTTAAAGAGTTGGTGGAGAATTATTCCTAATAAAAGCTATTGTCATATCCTCCGTAAGTTCTCTTAATAGTGTTGTAATTCATCTATAAAACTTCTTATAGATTATAGAAAGCACTAAATTATAAATATAACATAAAAAAAATAGAGATAAATATAAATAAAGATTATAAACAGAAATCAGACAAATAAGAATTTATCAACCAATTAAAGAAGCTCATTAGATTCCCCTTATCAAACTGTCTAATTACTTTACCTTCTCTGCACCTCCCCAATTTCTTTCTTTGGTCATCATTATCGTAATTAAAAACACCAACTCAAAGCACCAAAATATTACATTATATTTGAGCTAATTGTATGGACTGGATTGACAAAAAAAATAATGCCATCAATGGGATTGAACCAGTAGTGGGTTGCCCCCGGTTCTCACCGGTTCTATAGAATCAGTAGTAAAACCGACGGGAGGCTCCACCCACCAACCCCAACATCATCAAAATGCTTCTGCACATGTGCAGAAGTGCGCATGCGCGTGGGCCCATTGCGAACCGGTAGTAAAGGTAAGTAGAACCCACCCCTGGATTGAACTGCAGGAGGATCAGCTAATCAATTATTTGGCATTCAGTTAAGAACTCAATGGATGTTCATGGAACCATACAAAGAAGATCAAGCTATACATCTAGGGATAGAGTTTTGCATGTAATGGATTCAAAAATCCTGAGACTTAATAGATCATTTCAAGAAATTAGAATGTGAACAAGAACTAAAACTCACAGTCTCCTGGTTTCTCACCTGATAACTATTACACCAAACTGGCTCTTGTTCACATTCTACTGAATTCTTTTTAGAAACTGAATATCTTGCTTTGAATATACTGAATTTATTTTGCTTCTGAACAGAGGGTTCAGGATTTTCAAATCATCTTGGTCAATCTGCTTATCTAACATACAGACCTTGTTTAACAACTTCCTTTATTTTTTCCCCCTATATTGTTTTAACCAGACATTCTGGTGGAGGGAGAGATTGAGAGACTACTGTATAATCACATAATGATTCTTCTCTTCATTTTTCAGAGCCCACAACTGCTCCTAGGAGACTCTGTTCTCTTCCTTGTTCCCCACTTATTGACAAGCTCCAAAAAATGTCTTCATAATTCTCCCCATCGTCAGAGAGAGAATAATCTCTTGAAGAGGTATCAAGACTGGAGCAACTGGAATTCAATCTATTGAATATCTTACATTACGAACTAACTTTTTCCGGGTTGTTGGATTCCAGATGAATATATCTGATGTGGATTTATGAAAGCTTCGGGAAGGCTATTAAAGGTTACATAAAAACCAGTTTCACTAATAGTGACTTCCCCTAATGTTTAGTGATGTCTACTGAGATTTCCCATTATCTCACAACACTACATTCTTATGTACATATCCAATAAACCAGTTCCTTCAGGAGTAGCAATATAATGTAAAATGTAGGAAAAGAACAAGAAGAAACAGGAGGAATGAATATTAGGTATGTTTATCACGAATTATTTATAAAAATAAGGGGGTAAAAAAATATAGCCAGAGAAATTAAAGGCAATATCATTCATTATATATCTCCATACCTCTGTAGTCTTCCAAACAATCTTTTGGTCAGATATGTCTTATCTGCTTTGCTTCATACTGTTTCATGCTCATGCTCTGCTTCATACTGTTTTGCTTCATACTGTTTCATACATTGCATTTTGGTTTTTTCCAGGATCATCAACAACCACAACTTTGTCATTCTCTCAACATTTTCACTTCATTTAGCAGTTCAGTCCACATTTATCCCCTCTGTACAACCACTGTTTTTTTAAGCAATGTTATTTATTTCATATTGGCAGCTCAGTTTTGCATTGCACTCCACATTCATTCCTCACCCATTCATTCTTGCTTTATTAACTACATTTCTTGACTACCAAATTTCAACCTTAGTCAAGTTACAATTTTATTTCTCTGGATGTTGCCAACTCTCACTTCCGTATAACAAAGCAGTTGGAAGCTACTTTTATTCCTTTTGACAAGACACATTCTATACAATAGATCACATACTACTTATTATCTTTCTATCAGGTATGTGCAGCTTAAAATTTCTCTGTATGATTTTTCTCCACCTTTAGTAAACACTCTATCAACATACATAAATTCATCTACTAGTACTAGCTCTCTATAACAGGTAGAGTATTTCAAGTGTTGAACTACAAGTGGGGAGATCCAGGTTCCAGTCTCTTCTCTGCAATGGAAGCTAACTGGGTGATTTTGAGCCTCTATTCTTTCTCAGCTCATCCTACCTCCTAGGATTGTTGTAGTATCATAAAATAGGATGAGAAAGCACTATGAACACTACTTTGACCTTGCCTGTACAAAACAGGAAGGATATAAATCCAATAAATACAATTTGGTTTATTTCATTTTATAATAACCTTTTATAATGGACATTTTATTTATTTATTTTTCATATATGTGGTCTTTCATATCACTGCAAACCACGTAGGATCTGTAGCTAATTCATCAAGTTAGAAGTATGAATAAAATATAAAACTTAAAATTAAAAAAAAATGTACACTCCACTTTGTCATACAGGAGTGCCTTTACCCTTGACACATAGCTGGCTAGAGAATTCTGGGAGTTGAAATCCACAAGTCTTAAAGCTACCAAGTTTGGGGACCCTTGGTCTATACCATTTCAGACAAATGGTTTCCCAGTCTCTTCTTAAAAGCCTCTGGCGATGAGGCTCCCACAATTTCTGAAGGCAAGCTATTCCACTGGTTGATTGTTCTCATTGTTAGAAAATCTCTCCTTAGTTCTAGGTTGCTTCTCTCCTTGATTAGCGTCCATCCATTGCTTCTTGTCCTGCCTTCATGTACTTTGGAGAATAGGTTGACCTCCTCCTCTTTGTGGCAGCCCTTTAGATATTGGAACACTGTTATCATGCCACCTAGTCCTTCTTTTCACTAGACTAGACATACCCAATTCCTGCAACTTCTTTCCTCTTAACCTTCTTCTTTTTCATCCTCCTCCTCCTCCTCCTTTTTGGCTAAAAGACTGTGTCTGCACGTTACTGCACTAGCAATAATATAGGAAGACGAGGGCTTCTGAAGTATCATCTGCCCCCCGGACCTGAATTTCAAAGACATATTAAGTTGAAGTTCATGTTACAACAGTACCAACAGATGAAAGCATTTCCTCTCAAAACATAAAATTGCTCATGACTGTTGAAACTAACTTATTTGATGAAGTGAATCAATTCTAACTGCTGTACAGCCTTTTTCAATTACATCACTATGAAAATAAGTGGTTCAGCCAGCTTTTCTCATTTATAGCACACACATCCACACTATTATTGCTGGCTTCCTTTCTGGAGTCATAGCCTCTCAACTCATTTTCTTATTCTGATACTATTACAGTTTATGCCAGAATATATTCTATTTGTTTGCTTCTCTAATGATTGTTTTCAACTTGCTGTGTTTGTGAATTGTTGATTTTGTGTGCTAGATTTTCATGAGGTGGAATAGTTCTGGAACATTGGCTGATGGCATTTGTTTACCCGACAAGTGCTCACAGAAAACTGTTTTCTTATTGGAGGAGGAATATGTTTAGATCAGTGTTGTACAACGTCAGCAACTTTATGATGTCTGGACTTTGCCTCCCAGAATTGGCAGGGAATCCTGGGAACTGAAGTTCACAAACCTTAAAGTTACTGAGGTTGAGAACCACTGGTTTAGACAGCCTAAAGCACAACAGAATCTATCTGGGATTAAAAAAAAAATATCTGGAGCAATTCTGAAAGACACTAAAGTGGATTTTTAGCATGTGTGTATATTGAATATACATATATAGGTTTGTTACAATTAAATAAATACATAAATATTTAGGAACCTGCAGGATTCCAGAGATGAGAGTATGGGGGAGAGAAGTTGAAATTTGGGACCACAGAAAAGGAAAAAAAAAGACAGTATTCTGCCTTGCTGCTTTGGCAGACAAAATTATCTGAGAAAATCTCTTTTCTTGGCCAATTATCTCAGCTCTGAATTAAGTAGTATCCTGGGATCTAGGGTACCTTAATCAATTGTGTACTGGCCATTTTTTAGTCCTCTCAAATGCTGAAAAATTTGCTGTGAAGGCAGCCACTTTCCACTTCTTTTGGGCAATACGGGGGAGCTAGTTAATTGTGGAAAATTAGTTTAGTCGTAATCAACCTAGATCTATTTGGAGATGAATATAATCCCTAAGGGTTAATTGCTTGAGTGAATTTAGTTTTGGAGTTCACATGATATCCTTTATCCCACTGCACACATGCAGAGGCACATACCCAATGACCCAGTTAAATATGCTATGCGAACAGGATCTATATGAAGCACTGAGAAGGCTTTTTGGGAAGCTTTCAGTGGGAACTGCTTCCTGAATATCAGTTATAAAGTAGTAAAACACAGTTAAGTTTGAAGGAAATGTGGTGGTACCTGCAAATAGGATATACAGATTAATAAAAAATAAATATTTTTTTTATTTTTATAACATCTTTATAACAATAACATTTTTAAAGGAAAGTGTTTTTAAAGTACACTTTCTGGTGAAATTTAACATAGATAATTAAACTAAATATTGCCTGAACATTGATGGGCATGTAGCCTTTCGAGATATCTATCTTCAACATGTTGAGTTCTCCAGCAATCAACACATCAAGTATGGGAAGGATGGTTGTAGTAAATATACATAACATCTTGATGATGATTTTTTGCACTGCTATACTGATCCCTGGTTATGAATGTTAGCCACAAGGGCACATTAGACTGCTATTAGTTATCTTCTTCTCTGATGCCCAATTGTGGCCCTTTCTGAATTCCTGAAGCTCACTACCAGGTGGGTAATTAAGCTCTCTTGGCTAATAATTCCATGATCCATGCCATGGTCCAAGGCTTCTCTGGATCTGATGGCCTCCACTGTGGCTTGAGGTTATCTTACCTCAGTTCTGATTTATAGCCAAATATTAGAGCAAGTATTTACCTCAGAACAGATGGCATATGATCAAAAAATGAGAACATTGCCATTTAATGCAGTGCTACAGTCAGATTACTTTTTGTAAGTATGATACTGCTGCCATCCCAGACTTCTGTAAAGGTGATGTTTAACATTAAATTTAAAATTAATATAATTTGAGTTTATTCTCCTCAGGCCTGAGCTAGAGCAAGATGGCTCTTGACCGTACTTGGGGGTTTCCCCCAAGATTTACTGTATTTGGAGACTATTTAAAAGTGGTCAGGCATTAATTGTTCTCAAGCGGCTGTTCTCAGTCACAGATCCCAGGGTAAACATTGGTTTACTGAAGGGTTTCCAGAAAATGAGTACAGAGGTATATACAGTGATGGTAGCATAACTAAAAAAAGTCACATAACTACTGGTATAAATCCATGTCCTAGGCCTGCATTGTGCTGATTAGAGCAATAAAGCACATTTATACATTTTCATCAGTATATTCTCAACAGTACATCACGCCCTGCTGGATAATCCAGAAATGGTGTGCAAAGCCTTATCCACTGCTTGGATGCTGTGATAATCCAGATGGGTAGAAATAAATTCAGATTAAATTCTTGCTAGATGGAAATGCTGCTTGTTTGGAAATATTACAACTTACACATGGTTCCAGTATGAACTCTGGATGGGGTAACCCTTTACCTGCATTAACAAATCCACAACTTTGGATCCTCTTAGACTCATGGTTCCTGTTGCAATTAGGGGCAGGGTGATAGTGGCTAACACGATGCTGGAATTGGATAACTTGGCAAGGATGTAATCAACATTCTTTTCATCAAGTGTTCAGATTGCTACAATGCACTCTTCCTGGGGTTGATCTTGAAACAGTTGTTACAAAATGCAGTTTCAGGGAACTAGTGGCTAGAATCCATTAGACATTAGATTTAGTCTCTGATTGTTGCATTGTCCATCAGTAGATTTCTAAGCCAGGGGTGAAATGTAAAATTTGTTACTACCGGTTCTGTGGGCATGGCTTGGTGGGGGGGTGTAATGTGACTGGATGGGCGTGGCCAATTTTTTTTTAACTTTTCAAAACATTTTTTCTACAACCTCTTCAGCCAAAGAGGTGGTTAAAAAAAATGCTTTGAAAAGCCTCTGCTGATCAGGCAACTCAGATGGGATCGTCAGAGGCTTTTCAAAGCATTTTTTTACCACCTCTGGCTGAAGAAGTTGAAGAAAAAAATGCTTTGAAAAGCCTCTCTGATGATCCCAGCTGAGTTGCCTGATCATCAGAGAGGCTTTTGAAAGCATTTTTTTAAAAAGCCTCTCTGACGATTAGGCAACTCAGCAGGGATGGTCAAAGAGGCTTTTTAAAGCATTTTTTTTTACCACCTCTTTGGCTGAAGAGGTTGCAGAAAAAAATGCTTTGAAAAGCCTCTGATGATCCCACCTGAGCTGCGTGATCATCAGAGGCTTTTTTTTTTTACTTTTAAAAGCGTTTTTTCGGTGGAAGAAGTTGTAGAAAAAATGCTTTTAAAAGTTAAAAAAAAAGCCTCTGATGATCATGCAGCTCAGCTGGGCATGGGGGGGGTGTTTGCAGGGATTTTTGCTACTGGTTCTCCAAACCACCTGCCACCATCGCTACCGGATTGGGCGATCCAGTCCGAACCGGGAGCATTTCATCCCTGTTCTAAGCCCTTTTGAGGTTGAAAGTGTGAATTTATTACCACTGACTTGCCAGTGCCTCATAACCACAAGGGGGCGGTAAGTGTAGCTAGCTTTATTCTTTGTTCTCTGTGTTACATTTTTGGCCTTTGTTTAAGAAATTGCTAATCTCATGTCCATCCCTTCTGTTTATGTTCTCAGGCACGTGTACATAAAACATATACTTTCAGACTCTTCTCCTGGTGGGATGCAATTAGCTAGGAGCTAGGTTTTGTGGATCCCTATGCATTCCTTGCAAATAAATCATATCTTCGTTATATTATAAAACCTGCTTCAATAATTATCACTGAGGTCAAATTTCCACATTTCT
>JANHZT010006398.1:513051-526989 GCA_032468215.1 Stegonotus admiraltiensis
ATTCTATTCTATTCTATTCTATTCTATTCTATTCTATTCTATTCTATTCTATTCTATTCTATTCTATTCTATTAGAAGACCAGAAGAAGTTGGGAATATATCATCCTGGAGAAGATTTATCTACATGGTCACTAACAGTTGACATTGACTTGATGGCCAGCTTTTCTGAAATAAATAAGGGCTCATGAAGGACAAAGACAGGGACACTGGAAGTAAAGATATTTCTCTACTGAGAAAACAGGCACATATTTCTTAAAACATAAAACAAGTAAAGTGACTATAATAATTACCAATAGATATACCAAAAACAATAGTCACCAACCAGTAACATGTCCTCTATGCCACAAAGTTTTAATGCTTAAGTCAAATACATTTTGGTAATGTAGATATCAATAGCTCAGAAAGGTTTAATCCTACTATCTTTACTAGTGGAACTTTCCAGCTCACAGTCTGAATGGATTATCAATATATGAGGAATATTCTTAGGTATTCTGTCATTCAACTGTAGTTTGCAAGATATTATGTATCTTGCCTTTCTTCTTTTAGTTTTTCAATTCTATTGTCTGATACAAAAAGAAATTAACCTTGACTTGAAAGAAACTTGATCTCTTTCATAATTACAGGCAGCACAACTGATATATCTGATAATTATGTGAAAACTTGTCATGTCGGTAGTTCACAGTTTGAGCAATGGTGCATATCACACAGGTCTTTTGTATGAGTGACTCCAGATCCTTGATTGTCAACCTGGGAGACGTGCACATGCACACATAAATATATACACAGGATGATTTAAATGTTGCTTAAACACTTCCATGTGCCTCCTTCTGTAGCTAGAGTTTACCATGGAATTCTACTCTCCTGCTACACTACATGGTTACTGACACTATCCATATTTGGACAACCATATCTACTGCTATATCTGCCGCTATCCATATCTATATTCTGAGAGCGAAGATTGCAGAAAAAGGACAAGAGGAAAGCAAAAAAAAAAGGTCCAATGTTTCATGATATTTATGAGGTTAACATTTCTTTGGTTGGTGCAATATCAAAATTTGCTAAATAGTCTGGAAAAAAATACTATGTTCGTATATGCAGGACATTGGAAAGTGGCAGTAGAATTGCTTAGTGTATCTCTGTTAATTTTTTACTCTTTTACTTTTAATCTTTTTACTTACAATTCACAGTGCTAAATATTTTAAAATATTTGTTCTATATAGTTCTTTCTTTTCTCGACTTGTGTAAGACCTGTCATTTATGTTTATGGATTTAAATTCAAGAGCTGTATTGATACAGTTGGAAACAGATTCATTTTATAACTTTAAAATGTTGGTGTTATGTGGGCTTTTCCCCCTAACAATAGCTTTCCCTTTGGATGATTTTCCCCTAACAATAGCTTTCCCTTTGGATGATTGCTTAACTTAATCAGCTATCTGGATTCATATCTTCATGTGCATCTGAGATATACTCACTTAATTTGGTATTTTTTGGTGAAAAAATAGCATTAATGATGCCCCAAAAACACAAAGCAGTAATATTATCATCTTGGTTGAATAGCTGAGCTTGTGGCTTTCAGTTTGCTGTTCCCTGGAAGGTATGTGTACAAAGATTAAGATGGAAGCTGCTCCCAGAAGACCAAAGCTAAAAACATGTATGTGTAATCACAATCTTATCCCATATAAAGGTGCTTTGAAGACTAGTTCAGTTGAAAGGCTGTCTAGATAGGAATAAATTAATAGAGGGACTAAGAATAAAAAAAAAATCAACACTGCAGGGACAGCAGATGGCACTATAAAAGTTATTTCATTTTTCTCCTCCTCTCTCTCTCTCTCTCTCTTTCCTCTCTCCGTTTCATATTGCCAGAAATTAACATAGGTTGTTGGAACCTTATGCCCCCACATATGGGAGACTTAGGGGGAAAATACCAGCTGAAGTATGAAAAACAAGATGTGGCAATGAGAACTACCAAAGGGCTACTGCTAGAAAGAAAGCAGAGCTATAGAAATAAAGACATCTTTGAGAAGTTTGAGACTTTTCCATCCTTACTTCTTATGAGATTATTGTTTACCACTATGTAATTGACTATCCTATTTTTATACAACTTTCCAAAAATGAGTTTTAATTCAGATTTTTTTTCAATTACACACACACACACGTACACACACACACACGTACACACACACACACACAGTATTTCATTTTTTTAAAAAAATATTAATCACTTCTTAAAATGAAGAAAGAGTGAACTGAAAAATAATCTCTTGATTATTGTAGCCTCTCTGTGCCATGACTGAGTCCATTTTGGTAGATGTTGGTATTTTATTATACAGACTTGAACACTGGGCACTATCTAACAAAATGAAATTCAATGGTGAAAAAAGTAAGGTTCTAAATTTAGGCAAGAAAAACAAAATGCACAGGTACAGTATATGTGGTACCTTGCTCAATAGTAGTAACTATGAGAGGGATCTTGGAGTCCTAGTGGACAATCATTTAAATATGAGCCAGCAGTGTGCTACAGCTACCAAAAAAGCCAGAATGGTTGCTGGAACAGGGTATGTCTAGTTTAATGAAAAGAAGGAGGAGGGGAGACATGATAGCAGTGTTCCAATATCTCAGGGGCTGCCACAAAGAAGAGAGAATCAAGCAGTGGTGGGTTGCTCCTTGTTCGCACCAGTTTGGGAGAACCGGTAGTAGCGGCGGGGGGAGGCTCTGCCCACCCACATGGAAGTCATCAAATACACTCTGAGCATGCACAGAAGCTTCTGCGCATGCGAGCAAAGCGAGCACACATGAGCAAGCGAACTGGTAGCAAAGGTAAGTTAAACCCACCCCTGGAGTCAAGCTATTCTCCAAAGCACCTGAGGGCAGGACAAAAAGCAATGGGTGGAAACTAATGACGGAGAAAAGCAACTTAGAGCTAAGGAGAAATTTCCTGACAGTTAGAACAATTAATCAGTAGAACAACATGTCTTCAGAAGTTGTACATGCTCCAACAGTGGAAGTTTTTAAGAAGAGATTGGATAGCCATTTGTCTGAAATGGTATAGGGTTTCCTGCCTAAGCAGGGGGTTGGACTAGAAGACCTCCAATGCCCCTTCCAACTCTATTATTCTGATATTCTGTTATTAACACTAAAAACTGTGGTAGATTTCTTTATATCAATGTTGAGACATATTGATCAGCAAATCAATTCATTTTCTGCATATGACATTTTGGCATAATTTCATTCCTAATACCATCCTATTTTCTCTTTAGGTAGGTGAACAAAATTCAGATTTAATTTTATAATTAAATAGAATATTTGAACAATTTTCTTCTGAACATACATATTTCTAAAAAAAAGTTACCGCCTCTACATTCTCCATGTATTTGATTTCAACACATATATTTCCCAAACATATAGATAAAATATTTATTGACAAGAACAGTACAGCAATATTTGAAGAATATTGCAAAGCATCTGATAGCAATCTCCAAAACTATAAATTATTCTAGGAGGCTTCTGTCAGAGCTTAAAATCTTAAAATTTTCCCATGAGGGGAAAATAAGATCTAAAAATAATAATAATTAAATTAAATTCTTCCAGCATTTTTACTGGGCAGAACTAAGGAAAATTCAAAATAAAGTTTCGCAAAATGTTATACTATTCTCAAAAAACAGATAAAAATAAAAAGGCCATAGAATTGTAAGGAAATATAATGTAAGCGTGGTAACCATCTATGACCAGATCAAAATTTTGTTCTTGAAAGTTATATTTTATGTTTATGTTTGAAAAATAATAAAAAATATTTACAAAAAGAAAAAAAAAAAGAATTGTAAGGAAATAGAAAGCACAGCACAGAAATAAGCTGAAAGACAGAATCCTACCAAGTTTTCCCTGTATCAACTCAGAACAATATTAACAATGGGAAGTCTAAAGCCAAAAGTGATATGTTGAGTTTATTATTTCTAGAATTCTTATTTCAGAAGACAGATTACTCATAATTGTTTTAAAAAGCCCACATTTGTACAGTTATCCATGTTTCCCCATGTAAACTTATTTCTATTTCAACTTGTTCATGATACACATGCACATTCTAAAAGATATGAATTTTGCAGGCATTTTTCTACTAATATAATTCATTTTATATCACATATGCTACTGTACACATATATGTATTTTCCTACTTACATGTTTATACATACTTTCATTGGAAATTTCCATAACAAAATTCAAAAGCTAGAGTACAAACTAAATAAAGCTTCCTTTTCCTATTGATACAGAAATACCAAACCAGTTCTTCAACCCAAATCTAGACCATGACAAATTGTTCTAAGCCCAGGAGTCGATTTCAACTGTTAGTAGAACAAATAATTTCTACTTTAGCAAAGACAAGAAATACTAAACTAGGAGTTATGGATCATACAAAAATGCCTTCCCAACGGGGCTCTGACAAGGGTTCTGACCCATCACCTCCATGATTAATTACAAAATTGATACACTAAATCCCAGGACTTCTTTCCCCAGAAGGAGGGACTCATCACAACTGCATGCAGGCATAGCAGACCCCATGCCAAGTTGCCCAAGCTGTCATCTTCCTAAAACAGCATTTAACTGAAATCTAAGCAGGCAGAACTGAAACTTCCTAGAAATATGACAGCACTGAGTCAGAAGGGTGTTTCTGAAAAAAATGATTACCTCAGTCACATTTCTGAGAATGAGCTTCTCCCTAAAGTCTGACAAGCCTCTCCATTCCCCCTGCAAAAAAACTTATTTTTTTCTGTTAAAAGATGTATTTTTTTTTATTTGTGAACAAAAAAACCTGCTAAATTGATACTGAGAGCAAATGTTGATACTGTAAGGGTTCCCAGTGTCCCTGTGCAAATTCCAGCAGAGTTGCCTTGTACAGTAGGGTAGGTGCAATTTTGGTGTTTCTCCAATGGAAATCTGTTCACATACAAGGGCAGGTTAAACAAAAGAGCAGAGGGACAGACTAGACACACACACAATGGAACAAATTTTACCCCAGTGAGATTAGCTTTGGTAGTAAAGTGCACAGTTGTTCCTCCTTTTAAAAACATGTGCTTCCATGCTCTGATATTTTATCACAATAGATCATTTTGACATATTGTGTATGTGTATGTACTGGGGTATTTCATAATTTGTGGACATCAATGCTATACATTTATAGATGGGAGACATAAGAGTCAAGATTGTGGACCAATAAGTCCTTGTTCAGTCAGACATATAAAATAGTTCCAGTGCTATGATAGATGCACTTCAATGTTGGTTTCCTAAGAACCACTTTTAATATTGTCAAGACTTCAGAAAGCAAATGTCCCCAGTTAATCCGCATAGAAATACTCTGCCTTCAAAATTGCATCGCTGTTGCCCGATGACAATTCTGGACCCCGCTAATGCCATATAAATATCCTGCCGTATGTCTCGTGCACTTCAAGTTGCCTCTTGTTCAGAGTATAAAGAACAGTCAAGCACTCAGATATCAGTGAGCCTCATTCTCTCTCTCCTGCCTTTAATTTTATTGTAATAAAATCTGTAAAACATGTAAAACATGTAAGCCAATGTGAGCACAACAGAAGTTTGGATGTAAACCTGAGAGAATTAAATGGAAATACTATTTTGTCCATAATATTCAGAGCAGATTTGATCACTCATTTTTTTTTCTTGAATATAGGCCTCCTAAAATTAAACCAAGATACTAATACATTGAAACTACATTGTAAGTTACAATTCTGCATATAATTATTGTGTAGTTAATTCTAAATCCTTGCTGAAATAATCACTATGTAGTTGAAAAAGTTGCCCATAATTTCTATAGTCCATTCAACAAATAAACCTCCCTTTTCAGCAATTAATAGGTTAAATGTCAAGTAAACAAGGAATTAACAAAAATAAGCAATGTAATAATTTCTTCCCTAAGCTTTGCTTGGTTTGTAGAACATGTGAAATTTTACAAAGTCATAATTAACAGCTATATGGATTTAAATTCCTTAAAGTCTGAAGTTCTGCCCTGTCCAGATTATAGAAATAATTCCATATAGTTTAGTACAAAAGAGCAAACAGGATTCCTACACTCAATTTTCGTGAACATCAACCAAGTAGGATAAAAATGGCTTCAAGCAGCCATCACAAAAGACACTATCATATCCAGTTTTGAAACCAACCAAATAGCTAATATTATTTCATAATATAGACAAACCCTACCTCCTGTCTGTGGCAAAGAAATAAATTTATTTCCCCTAATGGTATTTCTTTTCAATCAATTTCTTTTTTAATTTGATTGAAGATGTCCCATTAGAGCCTTAAGCTGGTGGGGAAAAAATCTAGGACAATACCTCCCTTTCCCTTTTCCCTCCCTATTAAAAGTAAAAATTATGAGAATGCAACCCTGCTGAATTTAATCTTAATGCCCTGGGATTCTATTTTCATTCCTCTTCATTTAAAGCCCATGGCTATAGCCTGAGGACTGGAATAATATGAGCCAAAAAGGTTTATGCAAGTCCTTATAAGCAAAGCCAACAAACATCCAACACAGTGTAATATTTAAGGTGTTGGACTTAACTAGGAAGTCCTGGATTCTAATTTGCAGTTGACCATGCAGCAAATGAGGTGACTTTTAATCAATCACTTTCACTTAGCTAAAATGGGAATATATCTCAAAGTAATCCACTTTTAGCACTCAAGAGAAATGACAGAAGATAAATTTGATATTAAATAAACCTATGATTTGCCAATCCTAAATAAAGATTGGCTAAAGGAATATATAAGATTTAAGATTTTTTTAGGCTTAATAGTTCCTGGTGGGAGAATATTTTTGTATATATGTACAAAGCATGAAGATATGTGTCATGTGCATATCTGATGTGCCAGGGGTAGGTTCTACTTACCTTTACTACCGGTTTGCAACAGAGCCCTGCATGTGTTTGCAACAGAGCCCTTCCTGATGACATCGGGGTTGGTGGTGGAGCCTCCCGCTGGTTTTACTACTGGTTCGTGCAAACCGGTCCAAACTGGGGGCCAACCGGCTACTGTGATGTGCGAGTAGGATGCTTATTTGACTGAACTGGCTCATTTTAAATTTTAGTTCTGCCTATTCCTGACATATAAAATTCCTATCTGAAGGATTAAATAATGATGGTTTCAAATTCAGCATGACTTCTGGTGACTGTATGGATACAACCATGCAAGGTTTTGGAATATCAGCCGTGAGGAAATCTGATATTTGGAATGAAATGATTCTCTAGTTCTCCTTTGCAGTATATTTTTTCAGATCAGACCAAGAAACATACTGTATTACTTGATCAATATATCCATCTTTACTTTTTTAAAAAACCTAACAAATGTGATAAGGAAATTTAAATCATACAATGAACAGTATGTTTTTGATAAACCAAATACACATTTTAGCTTTTGATTTTAAAAAGCATAATTTTACAGGTCACTCAAGAAGAAGGTCCGTGGGAAAGACTCTCATTTTATAGGGGCAGGTAATGTCAAGGGGTAATAAGGCCTTCTCTCCTAGAAAATAATTTTGGATAAAGAAAGGCATACACTTGAGGTATCTAAAATAAACCTGCACATTTTAATGAAAACACATACATTAAAATACCCAGATCTGGACAATTTGGATGTTCACTAAATGACAGCAAGGAGATTTTCGTAACTTTTTGTTGACATAAAACAGTAGTCCTAATTTTGTCTTAAACAACAATTGAAGTTCTCCATATTTTAAAGGACACAGCAAAATCCTTGGGTGGTAATAACTGCAGTCCATCTAAAAAAGTGAGTCAAACAATGAATACAGTACATGTTTTTCCCCCTTTCAGTTCCACTACCTTACTAGCAATATGAACCCATTGTCCCATTGTGTGTGTTTGGTTTTTTTTGTTTTTGTTTTTGTTTTACTTTTAAGATTGTGTAAATATAGCTGGTATCTGTTCATGAATGGGGATGTCAAGTGCACTTCTCAGGTAAAATCTATGCCAAGTGAAGCATTTGTTAAGCAAAAGTTAATAGGAACTTTCCACAAATATGTTTTCATTTTCCAATTCTAATTCACACATTATTCACTCAAAAGGTGATCCTAGAAAAAGCAGTAACAATTTATAATGGGATGTAAGACTCCTGCTATGACTGATGTTGAATAAGTTCATATAAACCTTGTATTAATTTGTTAGTTCAAAAAAGGCTTACATTAGTAATCATATCAACAAAACTATTTAACCATAAAGTCTGGAGAACATGTTCATCTAAAAGCATAATAATTGGATTAAAGTCTGGCAACTCTCCTAATTCAGTTTTAAGATTCATCTAATAGTGCAATTACAAGAATCCTTATTCAGAAGTGTGTCTCACTAAGCTTTGTCCCTATATGTGTATGCTTAGGAAAGGTAATCCAAAACAATACATTTCCAATTTGGTCTTATCAAATTTATTTTCAGTTTACTATATTTTTATATTCCTGGCATTTTCTTACTTATTTTAAGGGAAGAACCTAGAAATCTGATAGATTGATAGATTTGTTTCCATATGCATTTTAGAATATTGTCTTTGTTATCGGAGTTTGGATTCTTCCATCTTGTTGCCTAAAACAGTAAAGCAAAGCATTTATTTTGCTTATAGAGTAATAGTGTGCATCTGTTCGGTTAATAAATTGTAGACCAGAAGTAGCTGCATGTTAATAGCATATGGATGATGATGATGATTTTGTGGGAGCTTCTTAGTAGGAAAGATTAGATAAAATAAAATGTAGGTCATGATTTCCAAATATAGTCTCCCAAAGTTACTCTCCTAAATCAATATTAAGGGACATAAATAAATGGCCTGATTTTCTAAACTTGTTAGGAGTTGCAGAGTGGTATGAAGCTCATTGTTTTTGAAATTCAGGCTGCTTATTTAGATGCCTTAATATAGATTTAGAAAGCTAACACCAAATACCTATTTTTGACAATTCTGGCTGATATTATTACTAGCTAAGTTCTCTAAAGAAAAATTTGCTACAATCTATCATGAGGATGTGACATTCCAGGAACAGCATTTTATTAAAATAGGCCAAAGACCTCAAGTGGTAATTGCATAGTGTGGCTAAAGAGGAAAGGCCCTGAAAATACCTTCTGTTAAACGTGCAACCATATGGTATATTCCAGAGCAATTGTAGACCTTTAAACAACTCCCCACAATAGGCAACAGGATAGATAGGTATCAGACAGCAGGAAGAGTTTGTGATTTATACTTGAACCTTTTCTCTCTACTCCAAAACCAAAGTAATGAAGAATTCTGGGACTGGCCAATGTATTTAGATCAGTGGTAAAATTCTTTCTTTTTTTTTTACTGCTGGTTCTGTGGGCGTGGCTTGGTGGGTGTGATGTGGCTTGGTGGGCGTGGCAGGGCAAGGATACTGCAAAATCTCCATTTCCACCCCAGTCTGAAGCCAGCCAGAGGTGGTATTTGCCGGTTCTCCTAACTACTCAAAATTTCTGCTACCGGTTCTCCAGATCCTGTCAGAACCTGCTGGATTTCACCCTTGATTTAGATGCTTATGTAAATAGCTATGTGAGCTCTTTCAAACTACTTCTCATGAAGTGATCACCATCTAATAATGTTACAGAATAAGTACGATTAGCTTGCTAAACTCATATTATCCAAAAGGTCCATTTAAAAATAACTTCAAAAAAGAAACAGTACACAATTAGCTGATATTTTAAGAAATAGTTAATCGGCTGTTTATAGAATCCAACAGGCGGCTTAAAGCAATGGTTTATAATAATCTCTAACACCTTCTCCAGATGTATTTTACAGCCATCTGTACCACATGCTGTTTCTTTCTGCAACTTACTTATAATAGTAATGAAATCATTAACTCTTGATAAAATATATAGAAGTAGGATCTTAACATTAAATGTGACCTGTCTGACATTACGAGATAAGCTGAAACACTTTAAGGCAGGAACAAAGGGCTAAGAGAAAATCAATCCAGCTTCTATGCAGATATAATTAAAATAAGCTGCACTATCTGGCACCTACCAAGATATTTTGCCATGTAATTCTATAATAGTAGGGATGGAATGAGAAATTAACTGGACATGGATAAGTGGCTGTGAAGACATACATCATTATTGAGCTAAAGGACATTAGTCTCCTTGTGGCATGTGATCCTATAATTCTTCATTGTGGTCTATCCTAGGCTAACATATGATGATTCTTATATGTAGCTTTAGGCAAGATCCCATTTCTCTGCCAGAAAAAGAATAAGATATTTGAGGACAATGATGTAGTGAAGAGAAAGACATCATTCTTGCTGTATGTGACTTGAAATCATTTCTTTTATTTGAGTCTGAATACCTTTAATAGCAGACCAAGAGTCCCTGTGACTATTTCAGGCATGCATAAAAACTGAGTAAAACCAATCCCAGCCTGTGATTAAGTTGCTGAAGACCACAAACAAGGCTAGGGACATGTGTGACGTGTTCAGCCATGACGGGAAGCCTCTATGTCTAGAGTACAGTGCAGAAGCCATGAAAAAAAACAAAAAAACAATCATGCTTTTATTTTGAGGAAAGAGAAAACCATAATTTCATTTATTTATACAAAGTTATTTTTAAACGTTTTTTTTTCTTTCTCTCCCTATTTTTTGAAATGAACTCTAAAAAAGTTTGCACTATCTTTTTACTCCATACATGTGTATCAAGCCAATTTTACACAGTGTTTGAAAGCAACAAAGCAAAATTGCCCCTAGGCAGCTATAATACATATACTATTGCTCAAGAGGGTCAATAATGTGATCAATTATTACTGCTCTGATTGCCTTGGCACATTATTTTAGATGTTGAGTTAGCAGAAGAATCCATTCCAGACCCCACAAGCAAAATTCACTGGCTTTCAATTCTAGCAAGTGCTGTACACAATCAAATGTTGCAATTTTCCCACATCTTCCATTCTTGGTAGAATCTTTTCACAGTTATTATTAATACTGGACAGTTTATTTTCTGGTAATCTGAATGAGAGAACTGTGATGGCAAACAGTATAGCAGAGCTTAGTTACCCATATATCACCCACGCAAATATATCTCCACTTTCTTCCCAATATTTATATTCAGCTTATAATAGTGTTTAAAACAACCCACCCAAGACCAGCAAAGAATCAGATAGGGTCCAGTAGCCTCTAAATCACTGTGAAGTTCACCCACGGGAGATTATTTAGGCATACAAAAAAGAAAATCTTCAAATGCCTCTATCATTCTCAGCTTTAAAAATACATTCAAGACAGATTGAAAAAACTATCCGTTTGCTGAGCTTTCACAATACTCAAATTGTCCAAGTGTCCCTCTCTTCTTACTCCACACCTGAGCAACAAAGGGAAGCACAAGACATCAGTGGAGAGAGATACTAAGTCAAAATGCAGCACACAAGAAGTTTCTACTGTCACAAAATATTCAAAATTATTCTCCAGAGTGGATAAACAGAATTTGTTTGTTGCCACAGCTGTCAGTCTAAAGAGGGGGGGAAAAATCCATCCATGAGACTTGGCAGCATTGCAAACTAAAGCTTCCCTGGAGCATTTACTTGCATAGCAAAACTACTCCATGAAATGTACCATAGTACTTATGTTTGAGATTAATGCTTCAGCCCCATAAAATTGTGTGTAAGTGAACACCCAGACATTCCAGGACTCTGGAGGATCCTATTTTAGTTTTTGAGAAATTTCTGAGAATTAGGGAAAGGGTGTTGAGACTCTAGAAAGAGTGCAAAAAAGAGCAACAAAGATGATTAGGGGACTGGAGGCTAAAACATATAAAGAACTGTTGCTGGAACTAGGTATGTCTAGTTTGATGAAAAGAAGGACTAGGAGTGATAGCAGTGTTTCAATATCTCAGGGGTTGCCACAAAGAAGAGGGAGCCAAGCTGTTCTTCAAAGCACCTGAGGGAAGGACAAGAAGCAATGGGTGGAAACTAACCAGGCGAGAAGCAACAAAGACCTAAGAGGAAATTTCCTGACAGTTAGAACAATTAATCAGTGGAACAACTTGCCTCCAGAAGTTGTAAATGCTCCAACACTGGACGTTTTTAAGAAGAGATTGGATAACCGTTTGTCTGAAATGGTATAGGGTTTCCTGCCTAAGCAGGGGGTTGGACCAGAAGACCTCCAAGGTCCTTTCCAACTCTGTTATTCTATTCTCTTCTATTCTAAATCGTGGCTTTTGGGGAGCTATTGTGCCCAGAGACTATTGTCATCAACAATGCAGCTCCATATTTATGAAGTTCACTTTTTTATTTCTTTCATTAGCTCTTATCACTCTGGGTGGCTGCAAGATCACTTTTTCTGTTGTTAACATAGACATGCAGTAGACAGTGGCTGTTGCAGTCTTGTTGGTAATAAATTTGAACATTATTTCTCCCCATCTTATTGTCTTCTTCATTGTAGCAGCCCTAAATCCTTGCCAGCTGCTGCTCAAATGAAAATATACATTATATATAAAACAAGATGCATTCCTTTATTTTTTTTAAATAAAATGTGCTTGTTAAAAGAATCTTTGATTTCCCCTCAATCCCTCATATGAAAACTAAAATGAAAGCCAGTAGAGAAATTATAGGAAGTATTAGACAAAATTATTTCCATACTGTTGCCAATAAAAGTACATGGATGTGCCCATATAGTTATCAGAAGTCAAGTTCACTTTTAAAGACATTTTAACTATCGGTGCCATGAAACTGTTGGTATTGCATTTGTTAATAGAAAGCCAAGAGCAGAAAATATGGAATAGCATGGACTATCTATTATATTCAATCAATAGTGGGACAGCAGCATTTGACAAATAACGTTTAGCAGAAATTTCACCAACTTTGATGTCTACATAATTTCATATTTAAACCTGCCAAAATCAAATCAAAATAGGAATAGCCACAAACCAAAAAACTTCCAAATCCGAAGAGGGAGAAAATGTCACATTTAAAGCATAATATTAGACAGTATTTAAAATTCTGTATAAATATATTTCCTGTCTCTCTTCACTATCTAAGGAGAGCCTTTTGAATAAAACCAAATGCTTGTCCACTTCACTATCTGTTTCCTACAGCAGACAATAGGGAGATGTAGGGAACAACTGGACAGCCATCTGTCTGAAATGGTATAGGTGTGCTTGAGCAGGGGGTAGACTAGAAGACCTCCAAAGTCCCTTCCAAATCTGTTATTGTGTTAAATCACAAGCAAGATACTCAACAGCAGTCATCTCCTGTTATTGTTCCCTGACTACAGGTAGTCCTTGATTTCTGACTATTTGTTTAGCAACTGTTCAAAGTTATAAGCACTGGAAAAAGTGACTTACAATGTCACACATATGACATAGCATCCCTGTAGCCATATGATCGTAATTCGGATGCTTGGAAACTATGGCATATACCCAAAGTCACTGTATTAGTGAGGTGAGTGGCATAGAAATTTAATCTATATAAATAAAAATGTAAATGTCGGTTAGTATCAAATTGAACATCTCCGAAAGTTCTTCACCGATCGCTTTGAAATTTTGACACAACATTCCATTCGACTACGAGAGTGTTTTTATACACCTATATTATATACATGTCACACCTGTGACAGGTAAACACATGAAAAACATGAAAAGACATTGAAAGACATTGAAAAACATTGAAAAACATTGAAAAACATTGAAAAACATTGAAAAACAGCGCCATCTGCTGGACCTAAAACCAACACATGCTATAGTAAATGAGCCTCGCAGTCATTTGATTCTGAGGTGGGCGCTCTGGCAGTTAACGGAGCCTACAAGAAAATTTCTCCCTCTGACAGAAAACTGGCTCCGGAGAGGCTTCTGACAAAAAAACTGCCTCCTGCCTTTTCACCTTTCTTCCTTCGGGTGGGAAGCCGCAAAGCAACCTGCCTTTGCCACGTTGGCTCAGTTGACACTGAGAAAAGAGACT